>VZRQ01000711.1:0-65729 GCA_013397975.1 Machaerirhynchus nigripectus
CCTCACCCCCCCACATTTCCCCTTTAGCATCCGCACACCCCTACAGCATCCTCGCAATCCCCCCAAAAGCTCTTCCCCACTGGGAAAGGGGGTGGATCCCTCCCGGAGTGACTGCAGCGATGCTGTGACTCAGTTTCCCCACCTGCACGATGGTGGGAGGGATTCACACACCCCACACCCCCTCACTGTGTCCCACCTGCCTGGCCCAAAAGGAAGAGGGGCACCTGCTTCTGGGGGGCTGATGTCTGCAGGACAGCCCCAACCAGCCTCTTCCCCTCTTACACCTAATCCCATGTGGAAATGGTTCTAAAAGCAAATTTAACAAGGAAAAACTCTTCAGAGCAGAAATCTCCTTTTAGTCCAGATCAAGGGGTTTTTTCCATGCTGCAGCCACGCTCATCTGATTCCTCACACCAAGCCCACCTCCTGCTCTGAGCAGCATCTGGGCCCCTTGGACCCAGTTTAGGATTGCACACGCTCCTGTTACCTCAGCTCCTTGCACACGCCAACTACTGGTCCCTATTTCACGTCTCCAGGAATAAAATAGACTTTTCTCCAATTCAGGATTCCCGAACCAAACACATCTGTCCACACCACAACCCACCATCAAGAGCATGACACTCACATGCTTACACAGAAAAGGTCCTTGAGACCAAAACCTTAAATTACTTCCACCCTTTCTCCAATAAGAAGAATATCCGAGGCTCTGAACCCCAAGACACCCCTTTAAACAACTTAAATAAAAAATACCACATTAAATATTATTTTCATAAGTGGTAAGGATGTCTCATTTCGTCGCTCCAGGTGCCTCACAGCCCCTTTGAACAACATTATGGCCAGAAAAAAATGACAAAGAGGAAAAAAAACTTAAAGATATCCTGGCTTTTTGTATTTATGCCTCCTCAGAGGCTTCCAAAAATCTGAGCTGTTCACTTTGCAATTCAGAAGAAGACTTGGCTGCGAACTCTTGGAAACCCAGCTGTGTTTCTGTCTGTGTCGCCCAGAGAGGCTCTCCGAGTCAGAGCCAGGCCAGTCGCTCTGCTGCAGGAAGGTGACAGAGCACAGGTCCCTCTGCTCAAGCCCCACCAGCAGCTCTGACAATGACTCAAATGTCATTGGGAGGGATTGGCAGCTCGGGCTGGATGTTCCCACCAGCCCTGCTTGATGCCTGCCACCAGCCAGCCCAAGGGCCACGCTGTCCCCAGCCACAGAGAAGATGCATCTCACCCATCCCTGGGTGTTCCCCAGCGCCTCCCCTGCTGTGATCCATCAGCTTCCACGCCAAAACCCTGGCTGCTGTGAAGCTGCAGGCTGATGCAGAGGGCCCTTAGCTCTCCTTCCTTCTCCCCTCCCAAGGCTTGGTTCAATCCACCGAGCTCGAGGAGGTCCAGTGGATCCAGAGCTCTCCAGCACCACGTCCTGGTACCACCAGGAGCATCCCACACCCTGCCGGCGCCCCCAGCACCTCCCAGCTCATTAGGACGGGCAGAGCTAACGAGCGCAGCAGCACTAACGACCCAGTCCCAGCTGCACTCGTGGTGCAGCAAGACACTTCTCCAGAAGCAAATACAGGCTATGGGCTGTTTAATCTTGTCCTATCCACCTCACGACATCAAGGCTTGCAGTGTTCCTCCAGCACGGACCCACCACTGCCCCAGCGACCTCCAGCTGGTGGAAAACCCGTGGAGAGCGGGAAGGACTCCTAACCCCATCCCATCCCCACCGCTCCACTGCTTCCCCACCGTTCCATCAGCATCAATTGCCTACACTAAGATGCCACCCCAGCAATTTTTACCACCCTTGGCAACTCTCCTGCCTTTGACCCCAGCTTGCCGAGCCAGTGACTGCGCTCGGAGCAGCTGGAAGTGGTCGATTAAGTTAGTTTGGTTTATTACCAACACATTATGCTTTAAAAAACACAACTTCCCTGCCTATTTGCCTAAGCAGGGAGAGCAGTTTCTAAGTCAGCCCTACGCAGTCGCTGCTCTTCCTACAGATTTGCTCCATGCATTATTAATCCACACAGCGCTCGTTCCGAGCACGGATATTTACCCGCTGCACCGGAACAGCTCTTAAGGAGCCTTTGGCTTGTGGCTTTGTGGAACATCAACTTTTCATGTTGAACAGCAGGTGATGTTCAACAGAATGCCTTGCAATAAATGCCTAATATCTCCATTACACTCGTCCATATCTGTGTGCTGGGCTGATAGGAACATGCAGATAGCAGGGCTGCACTCCTGAGATACAGATTGGGGGGGACAAGTTATTCATTGGAAATCATACATGAATATATATTTATACCTGGCGTTAACCAGGGACACTGTCCCTCCGTGCGTATCGAGATGCAGAACGCCCCTTTTGGCAGAAATTCCTGCAAAATTTATATGAAATTCAATTTTTTCTGCCCCTAGATCTGAATAAAAGCCCAAAACACAACACCTTGGCTAAAAGTCTGCAGGGGAAAAAAAAAAAAAAAAAAGTGATGTGCTGCTTTGCAAGGAAACCTCTAACTGGCTCTAAAAGGAGCGCTGTGACCTTGCTGAACAGCACTGCATAATTTTTAATAGACATTTTTTGCTGGAACTGACATACTCCCAGGCGTGGTTTTATCCTGCTAACATTTTTTTTCCAGAGGGAAATGCCATGTTTCGCTGGATTTTTTTCATCATCCCTCCATATACATCCCTATAATTACTGTATGCATTACAATAGCATTGGCATGCCTTTGATAAGATCCCGGTTCCATTATGTTCGACTCTGTGTGTACACCCGGTAAAAACAGTCCCTCCCTTGAGCTCATCAAGTCAAAATAGAGAAAGCAGAGGAAGGTGTTGAGACAAGAGCAAATTAGTTCTCATTTTAGGGCTGGAAGAATAAGACTTGGGAAGGCTAAAGCCACCACGTGAGGCCAGGGAGGGATTTTCCAGCTGTGCCACGAACGGAACCAGAATCTCCCACATCTAAAGGGTTGCACCTGCTTCCCCTTGCAGTGTTTCCCCACCCCAGAAATCACTCCTGCTCGTGGCTCGCCAGCGCAAGGGGAGAGTTAGGGCAACGCTTCCACCGCTCTGCCAAAAATACCAGAGATTAATTACGTGGCAAAATGACCCTTTTTCCCTGACAAGGGGGAGGATTTGTAAGGCTCCACGCACAGCCCAGCCCGCGTGTCCACGCAAAGGCATTCCAGCACCCCCGTGCCCCGGCGTGCAGGGGGCACACGGAGCCAGACAGACGCGTGCCCACGGGTGCCCGGCTTTGCTCCTTTAATTACACCTCCTACGGGTGAGAGAGATAAGCCCAAACGGAGCAGCTGCGTGAAGGAAGGAAGCCTATAAGTTATTCATAAGTTCAGGCTCAAGCTCCTCTCTTGCTTTCACTCCATGACACCTTCAAAACATATTATTCATCTATTTTTTCCTCCTCTGGGAAGAGGGATGGTAATTGTAGTAAATATATCACTGCCAAGTCATCCTCGCAGCCTCCGAGCCTGCACGGCGCGAGGGGTAGGGATCTGAGGCAGCAGATTTGGGATGCCTGGGATCCGTGAAGGACATCCTCAGGCTGCTGTGGGGAGCAAAGCGCTGGGGGAGAGCCTCCATCCACCCCCAGCACCGCCACCATCCCGTCCTTTGGGATCAAAGCCCCACGATGACCACTGAGCACCTGCGAGCGGCGAGTTGTTCGTAAGACTTTTCCACGTCCAGCCCAGCAGAGCTCAGACTGGGACACCAACTCCCTCAGGATGCTGCACCCCATTTTCATCCCATCCCAGTGGCATTTGGGTCAACTGTGGGCTCCGTTTCTGGCTCACAAATTTTAAAAAAAGCCACTCTCACGAGCATCCCTGCCTGCAGAGAGCCTTTGGAAACAAGAGCCACAGCTCAGAGGTTTTGTTTGCCCTCTCAAGGCTGTTCCAGACAGAATAATGCTCCTGCCAACTGAAGCAGCTCTCCTTGAGCTCGAGAGGTTAGTTTTTCTGAATGCAGCGACACGGATCCTCGTCTCGGCCCCATAGCACAGAGGATTTGTTGTATTCCAGTGCAAAAATAGCCCTGAAAGCAACATCTATGGCCACACCAGGGAGGGGAGAGGGCTCCGGCATCGGCGCAAGGCGCCTGGGAGGAGAGAGAGACACGGGGCATGGATTTTATTTGTCCTCGATTCCCAGGGAGGTCATTTACTGCAGTGCCCCTGGCACTTCCCCAGCCCTTTCTAGCACATTTGATTCTTGTGAGTTTTCTTAATCTCATCTCCTTCATTGGTTATTGCTCTTTCAGTGCTGAACTCAGCAAGATCGCCGGTGTTTAGAGAAAGATTAGCGCTGAGTACATTAAACACGGGAATGCCATGTACTGCAGGGCACCGGGCCGGCGCCCCGGCCCCCAGCGCCCCCAGCGCCGTCCCAAACCCCGGCCCTTCGGCTGGGGATGCTTTTAGCCACGTCTGCAACGCCTCCTGCATCCCAGCACCTTGCAAGGAACCCTTCGGAGATTAAATCCTCCTGAGCACGCCTCGTTTCCCCTTCAAATTGAACCCGGAGCTGGACTCGATGGGATCACCCCACACAACTTGAGATACTCTGTGACTCAACTGATGCCTTGGGTGGCTACCTGGAAACAGGCTAGACAGGAATCAGGGAATAAAGACAGGTGTTTAATTGAAAGGCCTTCAAAGGTCCACCCTGGGGAGCCAGAGGCTGCATCCAAAAATGGACCCCGAGATGGACCCCGAGTCACGAGTTCTTCACGCTTTTATAGGTTTGGTTCATTTGCATATCAGCATAAATTCGCCAGTTAAAACTTCAGCTAACGAAGTAATTTATTCAATTTCTCCACCTCTCTAGAGGCCCCAGTTTACACCTTTGGGCCTGGGACAGTCTGGGTGCCCTTGAACAGCAAGCTCAGAGAGGCTTTGCTGTGTCTGTCTGGCCTGGGAGAGCAGCTGACGGGCTACAAGGAACTTCAGAGTCACACACTGGGCAGTGCAGGATTTGAAAAGTATAAAAGTTAAAACCTAAGGCATCGCTATGACGGCAAAATAAGTGCTGAGGGACAACATGATTTTCACAGCAGACGAAGCAGAAAGAAAGGGTGGATGGAGAAGGGTCTGGATCAGCCAGGCAGAGTGCCCACCTGGACACAAGGCAGCACCATGCGAGAGCCACCCAGAACCTTCCCAGGCCGAACGCTCCCGAGCACCTCAGACCTGCAGTGACCCGCAGCCCTGCAGGGAGGCAATGCCCACAGTGCCGAGCCCTTATCCAGCACACAAGGACGGGCCACCTGTGTTACCCAGGGAAATGGTATTCTCTAGGAAATTTTATTCTCTCCATAAAATTCCCGATTTCAAGCGAGGCAGAAGCGAACCAAGGCGGCAGGAGCCTCTGGAGAGGTGCTCAGTGGCCATGCTCTGCTTGGTCCCACTGTTCCCTTAACTCACTCCCTTCCCCCAAACAAGCCATTTCTCTCCCTATTCAGAGTTATTGCGGGGATGCTTTCCAGCACCCGCCCGCCACGGATGGAGCACGTGCTGCCATCAGTCCCCATCCCAACCGGACTCTTATCGTGGCCCACCGCCTCCTCTCCCTGCTTTCCAGTTGATTAAATGTCTGTTTACCTATGGATTACAAGGAGGCAACAAGTCCATGTGGGAAGAGGCACTGCTGCATGGGCAAAGGCTCTGCAAACAGATGGCTCGAGGAGATAGCGGCTGCTTGCTGCCTTGTGCGTGCTGCTGGGCTTGAGGGTGGCACAGCCCTGGCTCATCCCTACCTTCCCTTCCCTCTTTTTCCCCTCCTCAAGCTCCCTCTCTGACTTGGGGAGTGATGATAAAGACTCATCCAGGTGCCCAACTCTGTCCTGGAAGGTGCTGGAAGACATACTCGCCCTCAGATTTTTGCATTTCTAACCATCTCTTCCAAACTGATCATGGGATAATAAATTTTCTGGGGGAAAACTCTTGCACAGCTCTTTTCCAGCTCCTCTGAAGCTCGAGGTCACAGCAAGGTGGCTCAGCAGTGACCCACCACACCAGCTGGACTCGTGGCCATAAAGAAACCTGCAGCCACCTTGATGTCCCAGACAGTCCCACCCTGAGAGAGCCCTTCGGGAGCTGGGAGCAGACAGAACCCCGCCAGATGTTATTTATGGATGAACATTCTGCATTCTGGAAGGTGCAGCAGTGGCAACACCTTTGCTGCAGTGCTCAAAGCCACCCAGCCCCTGCTCTGCTCCCGAGAGCCGGAGCGACACCTCCGGCTCCAGCCCAGCCTCCCAGCAGCAGCCGGCCCCTGGCAGGTCTCAAACACCGCATCCTTTGTACTCCAGATGAAGGGGAAAATAAACGCGCACGTTACAAAACACCGGCTGTGATGAAAGCGCCATTGGAGACCCTGCAGCCTGTCTAGGGATTTTTTCCCATCTAATTCACATCTCCCACTCTCCATCTGCCGGAAGAGAAAGCCAGGTAAACCAGCCCCGGGAGGAACGGGATTCACACTCCCCAAATAACCCTCATTTGCAATTTTAGCTTCTCCCGCTCATCCTGC
This sequence comes from Machaerirhynchus nigripectus, assembly GCA_013397975.1. Taxonomy (NCBI): domain Eukaryota; kingdom Metazoa; phylum Chordata; class Aves; order Passeriformes; family Dicruridae; genus Machaerirhynchus; species Machaerirhynchus nigripectus. Next base: position 6,548 of record VZRQ01000711.1, read on the forward strand.
CACCCCAAACTAATTGCATTCCCCACATCCTCCTCCTCCTTCTCCCCCATCCCAAACTTTAAAAGCCCGTGGTGTTATACAGCAGCCTCAAAGCACGCTCAAGATTAGTCCTGCAACCTGCCTGGTGGAGTCAGAAAATTGAATGTGGTAGAGAAAAAAAAAAAGGGAAAAAGGGGAGAAAAAAAAAGGGGAAAAAAAAAGAAAACCAGAAAAAAGAAAGAGTCAGCTCTTGTCAGGAGTGTGGTAGTACAAGGAAGTAATTTTTCTCTCCCCATTTCAGCTGGACGTTGCTGTTTATGTCCGCTGCATCCTTTCTTCTCCGCCGTGCAGCTGTAGCGTTGGAAAATTGGAGAGGGGAGTCACGGGGGGGGGAAGGCAATAGCAATTGAAATTGGATCCTATTGAATTTTCAATAGGACACCAAAATATATACATATTTTAGCGTGCGATTGCACGGACGTGTAAGTCAACAGTGGAATCTGTGAATGGTCGTTTGGAATAATTACAGTGGGGGGAAATCATCGGAATAATGAGCAGTTGCTCCCAGAATATTCAGGGAAATGAAATGCTGACTGCTGTTTATTAAACAGGGCTTTATTTCCAGTTTAGGGTGTTTGGGATGGAATTAGATGGCAAACACGCAGCGTCACTGAATGACTGGAAAACCTGGGATTAGTGATGCTGCTCAAGCTGCCGTATCCATTCCCTCCATTCTTTCCCTCTTTCTGCCTTTCCTTGTGGTTTCCTTATCCTTCCACTCCCTTTCAACCACAGCAGCCTCTGGAAGGGGCTGTCAGGGCGGCTCTGATGCCACAGGAGGAAGAAGGATGGTCCCTGCCCTCCAAGCTCCCCATGGACACCAAGGGCTGCCAGCGCTGGGCCGGAGCAGCCAGCAGGAGCAAAGGACAGCAAGGTGGGATGGCACCCTGAGAGCCAGGAACCAGAGAGTCACCCCTCAGCAGCTGAAATTCCCAAAAGCTTTGAAGTTTTGGGTTGGGTTTTTTCCCTGCCAATATCCCTGGGAAGACGCTGCACAGCACGCCCGCACCCCCACGCCCCCAACGCTGCCTGGCACTCGTGTAACTTATTGTTTTCTTTAACAAGACCATAAAAAAGGGCTCTGCAGCACAGGAGAGAGCCCAAGCACGGCTACCAGGTTTGAAAAATCCACTTGTAAAATTAGCAGGAAGAGCACACAACCCTTATATGAAAACCGGGTGGGTTCTGAAAACTTGCACTTAGGGAGAAACATGAACGTGCCACCGAACAGACATTTTGTGACACAGGTCTCGGCTTTGTGAAAGAGAAAAGATCAGAATGCCATGGAAGCCTCAGAAATGCAGAACCCACAGCACGCTGCGGGTTGTTCCCGCTGTCCCCACGCCCCAGGGGGGATTCGACTGAGGAGGTCGCGTTTGGATCCCGAGGGAGAGCACAGGGAAGCAAAAAGAGGGGCAGGAGGCCACTGGGGAAGGGAGATGGGGAGCGCTGAGTCCTTATCATCCCTGCCCTCCTCCCAACTCTTCCCCAGCTGCTTGTGCCTCCTCCCAGCACCCGGATCGACTGAGGAAGGAGAGATGAAGCTTTAAGGAGATGGAAGTGCCTGTGTGTATATGCACACGATTTAGACATCTCAAAAGATTTCAACGCTGTATTTCACATAATTCACATTTCTAAGCTTCTCCCTTTGCAGCGCAGGAGGTGAGCATAAATGAGACAGGTCAAAAGCCTTGTAAGCTTTGAAACATCTCCAGGTTTTCAAAATCATATTTAAAATCTTCCAGTTCTGGATGGAACAGGGCTACCTAATGCCAGCCAGATGAAACCACGCTCCCAAAAACCTCCCTGTGCGGGCACTTGGCACCTCACAGACACAGGATAAACCACCCTGAGTGCTTTGACAAGTGCTCCATGCCCTTCAGGCATGCATCACCTTGCAATCAGAAAACGTCAAACCTGGAGAAAACCAAGAGCAAAAATAAGGTACCTCGGAGACGTCTTCTCCTTGAGGTGATGCAGCATCCAGCATGGCCAGAGAGTTGGTGTGGCTTCAAATCAGCCTGGTCCCGCCTGCAATGAGAAGAGACGGATGCTGATCCCACACAAAATGCAGAGAATTTTACTGTCTTGCTATTTTCATCACTGGGGGAACCAGCATAACTATTTTGAACAATTTTTTATGAGCGTCACAAAGTGGCCTAAGGATTGGCACAGAAACCTCCAGATTGCTGCACAGAACCCAGAGCTGGGAAGTGCAAGAAGCTCCACAGCGATTCTGGGGCCTGTCTGTTTTGGGGGGAACACTGTCCTCAAGCACTGAGCACCCTCGGCCCACGCCAGGATTTGTGCACAGGGATGCAGGAGAGGTGCCTGGCTTAAGGCACGAACAGAGCAGGGAACCCTGGCTGTGCCCTGGTACAAACAGGGGCCCAAAACAATCAGATCCATAGGGAAAAAATACAGGCTGACTATTAAATGTGTAGACTGTGAAATAACAGCAGAGATCGTGGAGAGCTCTGCCACAACCCTCCATCCTAACTCGAAATATCTCTCCACACTGGCCTCTCTTTCTCTGCACCACCTCTGCTCTGCAGCAAAGCCAACTTCCACCACTGGGAGAAAAAAAACAAAAACCCTAAAAAACCCACAACAAAGCAAGGATCCAACACAATAAAAATAAATTAAAACCCCTAGAGGACACTGAGGAGAGTTGTGGCTTCTTTTACTGCGTTTTCCAAGGTGCTGTTTAAACACAGACAGGGGAAGGTGCATAAATACATCAGCTCAGCCCTCTGGCCTGCAGAAGCGTTGGCAGAGCACAGAGAGCACTGGGAGCTGGGATAATTACACCTCTGTCTCCCTCCAGCCCCAGCCCTGCCTCGGATCTGCTCCCAAACAGCTCCTCCAGCCCCACACAACGGGATCTCAGCGCTTCCATGCTGGAGAGGGAGGGATGAGAAATAACCGGGCAAGATGATATCAAATTGCCTTCCCAAATCACCCACTCCTGTGCAAAAAGGGTCAAAATTGGGTCATCCCGGCCCTCAAGGTGTGGGTTTGCACCCCATTCCAAGCTCCTGCCATGGGCAGGGACACCTTGCACTAGATCAGGTTGCTCAGAGCCACATCCAACCTTGAGCACTTCCAGGGATGGGGCAGCCTCGGCTTCTCAGCTGTGCCAGGGCCTCCCCACCCTCACAGGGAACAATTCCTTCCCAGTATCCCATCTAACCCTGCCCTCTGCAGTGGGAAGCCATTCCCTGTGTCCTGGCACTCCAGGCCTTGTCCGAAGTCCCCCTCCAGCTCACATGGAGCCCCTTTAGGCACTGGAAGGAGCAACATAGAGTCCCAGAAAGGTTTGGGTTGGAAAAGACCTTAAAGCCCATCCTGTTCCACCCCTGCCCTGGGCAGGGACACCTTCCACTATCCCAGGTTGCTCCAAGCCTCAATGTCCAGCCTGGCCTGGGACACTTCCAGGGATCCAGGGGCAGCCACAGCTTCTCTGGGCACCCTGTGCCAGGGCCTGCCCACCCTCCCAGCCAAGAATTCCTTCCCAATCTAACCCTGTTCCCTGTCAGTCCAAAGCCATTCTCCTTTGTCCAATCTCCCCACCTGGCTGGGCCTGGGGAATCAGCCCACCCCCAGCACGAGGCGTTTGGGCAAAGCCTGCTCCTGTCCTGCAGACCAGCCCGGTGGGAAGGGATGGCTGGAGATTCCTGGCACGCCCTCCGGCAGAGCCCAGGGCTGCCCTGGTGCTGCCCACGGCCGCAGCCTCCCTCCTTCCCCGATCCCTCCTAATGCGATAACACTCAGCATAATAAATACTGTTAAAAGCAAAAGTCTCTCTGGAGACTCCGGCTCTCGGGCGCAGGTGTTCAGGCCGTGGTAATTGGGTGAGTCATTCATTAAAGGAAATGCAATTTAAAATCTATTACGTTCTTTAAAACACAAAGCTTTTGATTTGTCCCACCCATTTCTGGCCCAAGCCCAGCAGCACCCAGGGTTCTCCTGTGCTTAGCAGGACTATTCCTGCAGCGGAGCAGCACGACACAGACCTCACCCTCTCCCACGCCCTGCATCCTGTTGGCTTGTAAAACCTCCCCTCCGTTTCGCAAAGCCCTTTTAATTTCTTTTATAGTTTTTGTCAAATAACCAAAGAGGGGAAGTTGGAGAACCCTGGCAGGTAAAAGAGGATACATCAGACCAATCTTTGAGGGTAAATTGGATGATAAAGCACAGCCCAGCTGAAGGACACAGAGAAACTCTTTAGTCTGGGGGGGAGAGAGAGGAGTTTGATCAAAGAAAATGCCAGGTGATTTCTCCCAGCAGGGAAAGACACCGCAATAACCAACAACCAAAAAATTAAAGACAGACAAATTAAATACAGCACAAATGTTTAGCAGCGAAGGTGATTAACCTTTAAAAGCCACCACCAATGGCAGCCCTGGGTTCAGCATCTCCCGAGATCCTTAAATCAACCCTGAACACCTTTTCAGAAGATTTATGTTCGACAAACACCAAATCCAAGGCTCAGGAAAGAGGTATCTAATGACTTTCCAGGGCCTGTTTATGTGATCTAAAAGTCCCCTCTGGTCCTAAATTCATTGCAGCGCTGCAGCTGATCCTCAATTGATCTTGGGAAGCAAAATCCTGCCTGGCCAACCCTGAAATCAAGACCCAAAGTTGGTCGTTGAAGTTACCACAATCCCCTGAAATTCAAATGGGAGAAAGGTTCAATGAAACCTTCTCCCTCTGCCATATCCTCCTGTGCAGCTGCAGGTGAATTTTGGGGGGAATAAAGCACAAAAGAGTGGGTGGAGAGATTATCCTGGAGAATAACTGAGAATATATTGAATTTGAGAACATAAATATTGAGAACAATCTTAAGAAGAAGAAGACTAGAACAAGCTTCTGGGTCTAATTTTTCAATCCAGACAAGAAATAAGTTGACCCAAGTAGCTGCCCTGGCTTTGCAGGTACCCAAAGCTGTTGACAAGGAGTGGCTCGGTGCCACTGGTGAGGACAGGTACCAGGACAGGCTGTCCTGCTCCTTGGGCAGAACAAGCAGCGACAGAAAAACCACTTCAGAGCGGTGTAACTGCGGCGGCGGCGGAGGTTTGTGTACACAGACCTACTGGCAGAGGGGGAAATCACACTCCCAGCCAGCAGCATCAGAGCAGCAAACACTGCCACACTGCCAAGGGCTGCTGTGGCTCCTTCCCTCTGCCTTCTCTTTCCAGGAGGATGCCCTTCATTTGCTCTTGCCCCGAGCTCGGCGATTCCCAGGAGTCACTGGAGCTTTCTGGAGCTCACCTCGTGGTTACTGTGCTCCATCCCCAAATCCCCCAGGGCTCTTGCACAGCCCGGAGACACCTCTGTGGAGGGGGAGGATGGTGCCCAAGGCACTTCCACGGTCACAGCACCGGGTGAGGCGAGTTCCAAACACCCAAATTCAGCACAAACACGGCACGTGGGTCTCGCCTGAGTGTTAAACTGCCACACAGAGAGCCCAGCCCAGCGTCACCCTCCTGTTCAGGCCCCCCTTCACTGCTGATTTATGTCAGCAGCCGCTTCCAGCACAGCCCTGGTTGCAGCCCCCATACTCCCTTTCTGATCGTGGAATGCTTTGGGTTGGGACGGACCCTAAGCCCATCTCGATGCAACCCCTACCACGGGCAGGGACACCTTCCACGGGACCAGGTTGCTCCAAGTTGGTTTGAGAGTCTCAAACCTCTGTAGCAGAGAAGCAGCTGGACTCAGAACCCAGTGCCAGGGCCTTTCCACCCTCACAGGGACGGATTTCTTCCCAATATCCCACCTAACCCTGCCCTCTGGTAGTGGGAAGCCATTCGCCCTTGTCCTGGTACTACACGCTCCCGAGAAAAGTCACCCTGTTAGCGTAGAAAACACATAACCACGGACTGGTTACATGCAAGGTGCTTTATTGAGGCGCCAGGGGAGAGGGGTACAAACCCAAATCAATCCCCAACATAGATTTCAGGTGCTTACATTATACACCCTTCCCGTTGTATAATCATATATTAATCATTTATTAATCGTTTACCCAAACAAGAATTTCAAAACCCCCCAAACAATTGTTCATTGTGTATTTTCACTCAAGCATAATTTTCAGCCCCCCTTTCCCCAGGTGCAGCTACACAATTAACTCATCTATCTTAGTCTTTTGCCCCCTTTAACTGAACATTCAAGTTCAGGCTTGCCACCTGCCATCCAGGCAAGTACACAGGTTCAGGCTGGCCTGAACAGAATGTCCATTTACTCTCGGGGCCTACTTTAGTTACTACAATTTAAAACATTTTAACCCTATGCTATCAACCCTGTGTTTGTTCTGGGATCACAGCTGTGATTGTGATCAAACTCTTCTTTTGCTTTTCCAGCAAAAGGTTTCCCTGCAACACCAGGATTCCCGTCTTCTCCCGAGCTGGGAAGTTCTTCTCTCCAGGAAGTTTCACCTCTCTGAGCCTCTGCACTGCTGACCCAGACGTGGATGTGCACGAGCTCAGGGCGTGCAGCCAGTGGGAACATGGACATTCTACGGACAAGGCTCGATGGAGGACCTGGCAGTGCTGGTTAATGGTTGGACTCAATGATCTGAGAGGTTTTTCCAATCTTAATCACTGGATGATTATAGGATTTAGCCTTTGCCCGGCTGCCTGTGTGGCACAAGCAATAACCTGGAATTCAGTGGCTCCTTCACCACACACCAGGGCTGAAACCTCAACGACAGCACCTTCCTCCTCCACCAGCCCCCTTATTCCCAGCTGGTGAGTGCTTTTCCCTGCCTGGAGCACACTTTTGCCCGCAGTGCCGCAGCAGAAGCTCCACTCACACCCTCGGCATTCCCACAGCACATTTAATAGGATCCCACCACTCCAGTTTCCAAGAGTCGAACTCTCCTGACTCATTCCTGGAGGCACTGGTGGAAACCAGTGATGTCCTCTCCATCACAAGCTGGGACGGGGCTGCATTTACCCACGGAAGAGCCGAGCCTGGAGCCAGCAGCAGCATCCCTCTGATCCAAGCAAGATCAGAAACGGCGCTTTTGGAGAACTCCCAGCGGACCTGACGTGCCTTGTCCCGAGCCGAACGCTGTTCCTCCACAGCCTGACTTCCAACACAGCCACAGGACGCCCGCGGCGGCACAGAAACCCCTCGGTCGGTGCAGGAGCCCCGTGGCACCCAGCGAGGCTCCGAGCCCCGGCCTGCACCCCCCTGGCTGCCCGGGGACCATCCCTCGCCCAGGGATGCAGCCTGCCTTCCCAAGGATCCGCAGGCCGAGGCCGTCTGGAAGCAGCGCCTGACTCCGGCCTGCTCGGAGCAGCTTCCAAGCAGTTTTCTGGCTCCGAAAATAACCCGGTGAGGACTTGGCTGCTACCACACGCTGTGAGGGAGCAGGGAAGAAACCCACATGTCTCCTTGTCCTCTTTTTCCCTGTCCAGCCCTAAGGCAAGGGGACGAGATGCCCCCGTGAAGAAACAAAATCCCAACATGGAAAACCCCCCGGGAAACTTAGCAGGGCTTCCCCAGGAGGAGGCAGGGAGCCGAGAGCTGGAGCTGCTCACCAGCCGCCTGCTGAACGTACCAAAGGGGTAAATTAAATCCATTCATCTCATCCCAACTCACAATGGCAGCGTTTTCACCCAACACACACGTTTCTGACAATCAGCTTAATTTACTTCAATAATAAATGAAAAAGGGAAGTTTTCCTTTATAACAGAAATCAGGACCAAGTGCCACGGCGCTTTGTGTGTGGATTTTTTTGTGGGTTTTTTTTTTAAAGCAAACTATTCAACTCGTTCTCTTTAAATAAAATGATTCCTTTATCTATTATTCATTTGAAATACAGAAGCAGGACACAAGAGACTCGAAGCGCATGGTTTGTTTCTGACACCTCTGGAATAGTTTTTCGGAAGACAAAATGCACAGAGCTTAGGGGTTTGGTAGTTAGGAGCCCAAAACTTCTATTTCCTCTGGTTTATGATTTTATAATGTTGCCCATCACTCTGCTGCCTCCACGCAAATCTTTGCTGGCTGAACCTGTGTTGTTTGCTTGCTGGGATTGCTCGAGACCAGCAGGTTTTGTCCTGTGCCCGCACGTGTGAGATGCGGCCACACAGATTTACACCAAACCATGACACAGGTGACTGTGACAGCCAAAAAAACTCCAGGTTCAGTCAGGATATCCCACAGGGAAACACTCCCTGGGATGCAGCTCCTGGAATGTTGGTAATCCCCCTTTTTTAGGTGTAGCCTTGCACAGGTACCCAGAGCAGCTGCAGCCCCATTTCCTCTCCACCCCAGCAGGATTCACCATCAGCCCTCTCCATGTACGTTTAATATAAATACATAAGAGGTACTCAGGGCTCCCTTTATCAGTGGAGAGAGAGATCAGCACCTCCAGAGGGCAATCCATCCAGCCAGCCTGTCTGGGAGGAGATAAATGGCCTCTGGAGATGCCCATTTCTCTCCACCGACCAGGACGGAGCCCAAGGCGACAAACCCCAAGCGTTGACATCCAACTTCTAGACGGTCAAGTCAGAGCAGATTAATCCAGCCCATTACTGGGGCCCTTAATTTTTGCTGGCTTGATTTACAAGTGCTTGCTCAGCACGTCGAGTCCCAATGTCACAACAGAGAGGGGGGCCCTAAAGAGTTCTTTGTCCTCTTCCCACCTTGGATGTGACCATTTGTACCCTGCCACACACCTCTCCATATGAAATGCAGATCAAATGGGAATTATTCTTGCTGCAAAGTTTCTCTTGGAACTCGAAAAAGTGAAAATGTTCAATTAAGGTACATTGTTACCAGAGTTTGGAACACACTTGGAGACGACAAGCTCTTTCTAAAGGAAGAATGTGTCATTAGCCTCATCTTGTAGGTGGGGAAATGGTTGAGTCATGAATAAAACACCGGTCTGGAGCCGTAATCCCCTGTTCTGTCCCTGTGAAAGCCAATCCTGGGCTCATCCCACAGCGTGGGCAGGACACTGAGGGAGGGGATTCTGCCCCTCTGCTCTGCTGAGACCCCACTGCAGCGCTGAGTCCAGCCCTGGGGTCCCAGCACAGGAAGGACCTGGAGCTGCTGTCCAGAGGAGGCCACGGAGATTCTCCAAGGGCTGGAGCCCCTCCGGAGCCAGGCTGGGAGAGCTGGGGGTGTTCAGCTGGAGAAGAGAAGCTCCAGGGAGAGCTCAGAGCCCCTTCCAGAGCCTAAAGGGGATCCAGGAGAGCTGGAGAGGGACTGGGGCAAGAGGTGGAGGGACAGGAGAGGGGCAGACAGGGCAGGGTTAGATGGGATATTGGGCAGGAATTGTTCCCTGTGAGGGTGGGGAGGCCCTGGCACAGGGTGCCCAGAGCAGCTGTGGCTGCCCCTGGATCCCTGGCAGTGTCCAAGGCCAGGCTGGATGTGGCTTGGAGCAACCTGGGCTAGTGGGAGGTGTCCCTGCCCATGGCAGGGGTTGGAATGAGACGATTTTTAAGTTCCCTTTCGACTCAAGCCCTGCTGGGATTGTCTGACTCCAGCAGCAGCTGGGTGGGGATGGCTTTGCCCAGCAGGGCAGAGGCTCTGACACTGCCCACGTGCCCTCTTGGCTGTAGCTGCAGGGTGACCACCCCAAGGACAGCTCCCAGCCCTTCCTCGCAGCTCCTGTGTGGGACACACCTGCCTGGAGCCCGCGCTGCATCCATCTTGCATCCTAACTGGATGCCTCCCGGGGACTAATTAGGCTCGAGACCCCGATCAGCGCTTGTGGGTACATTTGAAGCTGTCTCCCACCGCGCCTATGAGATGAATCCAGCCCTTGGCTATTCAGATTTTGTTAATTGCAGCTATTCCGGAGGCACAGTGGAGCGTTTTTTATTCCTGCAGCATTGTGTGCTAGCAGGTGGATCCCATCAGCTGACAGCACCACATCCCTGCCTTCCCAACACCACGGCTCCCACAGGTGGGAGCCTCCAGCTGCAAGGAGCAGTGGGCTCCTGAAGGAGTTGTCTTCTACAACAAGCAAAAGCCTGGACATCCCCTGCTTAACACAGGAGCTCTTGCTGACACCCTGCTCGCTCAGCTGAAAATTGCAGACTCACCTCTCTCCGGCTGGGAATGCACTTCCCTGCTCTCGGGGTAATGAAGTCCAGGTCCATAAAGCAACGCATGCAGAGCCGGCCCTAAGTGTGCCCTTAGGTCACCTTCCCAGGGCTTTTGTCCATCTACCCACAGGCCACTCAATTAAAAGTTAATTTTTCCCTCGGCAGTCCTTGCTCAGCCAGGGCAGAGGGGAGACCAGAGCAGGGGCTCCTGCAGGGCAGCCTGTGGCAGGGCTTGCTTCTGGCCACGGTTCCCCTGGGTTGGATGCTTGAACTGGCTCCTGGATGAAGCTAGGAGGGTTATTTTGGTTTCCTTTTGCCGTGTAGAGCCATTATTCTGGAAGAAATTTTTACCAGTTCCCAAGGATTTGTGCTCATTCCTACTTCCACGACAGCACTGCAGCAACAGAGCCCTGCTGGCAATCCAGAGCCTGGACAGGCAAGGATTTACCCCTGGCAGGGATGGAAAAGTGAAGGACAACGCACTGGAGAGCTGAACAAAGCAGAAACAACAAAACCCACCCCCTCTCCTCACTTATCCCATCTCACACCCATTCCATCACTGCTCCTCTGTCCTTTCCCTGCCCCAGCGCTCCCAGCTCCATCCCCCGGCTGGGCTGCCCCGTCCCGGCCCGGGGGCGGCACAGGGGAGCTCCAGCTGGGCCGGTGACCGGCGCTGGTGGGCTCTTGGCAACCTTTGGCTGCACAGGTTTCCTCAGGCTGCCCCGCAGCCATTCCACCAAGTAACGGAACTCATCCACCTTCTCCCGCTCCTGCGCGGCCGCCGATGGGAGCCGGGCTGAGGAGCGTTCATCACGCCGCGAAAATCACCGGCACCTCCTCAGGAGGGTGAGGAGAAACCCTGCGGGGTGCGAGGCAGGGCTGGGGGGCGGCAGGGGCGGCTTTCTCGGAGGAGATGCCAGAAGCTTCACCTCCGTCTGCGCCGGCAGCAGCTCCTCCGGGGTGANCCTCTCATTGGGGAATTTTTGATAGAGATGCTAATTAGTAAGACCTAGAATGTAAGACCAGATATAGAGGAGGGGATTGGGGTGGCCATTGCGGGGGTGCATGGAGGTGTATTTGGCCTGGTCGTGGTGCACCTAAGGATCCTTACAATAAATACCAAGGTAATGCCCTTTTCCCCTTCTAACCGTGTTCGCCTCTTGATTTTAAGACCAGGAAAAGGCATCAGGTGATATATTTAAGAAGGGAGAGCCCAGGACCTTCCCAAGAGCCCAAACCTCCCCTTGCACCTCGCAGATGTTTGGCGGCCAGAGGAACAGGGGAAGGGACTCAGTACTCAAGGGGGCGTGGAGCTTCTGAAGCCAACGTTCCACGTTTAATCAAGACTAAGCAATCCCTGTCCCTCTTCTGAGAGTGGCAGCAAACACCCCCAGCCTCACAGGTGAGCAGTAATCTCAATAAAGTCACGCTCCAGTACCTTCTCTTTAGCCCTGCTGGAGAAACATCCCTTATTACAGAGCTCACACACAGGATATCAGACCCCTCCCTCTCCTAAGCCTCAATATTGCCCCAGAAATTAGTATTTTCTACAGAGATCAAGTTCAGGTACTCGCAAGAGCACTCCAAAGAAAAAAAAAAGACAACAGCAAAACACCCCCCCCAAAAAAAAATTTAAAAACAGTATTCCCACAAAGATGATAAAAAATTAAAAATAATCACTATTCCCACAGCAAGAAGCCAACTGTTTTTGAGAACAATTTTTGAGACTTTGTCCAACAGCGCCTACGCCACGGATCCTCATCTCCCAGCTCAAGGCTGCATTTCCCGAGGATCTATCACCTCCTTGGGCACAAGGAGCTACCAACCCAATCCAAGCTCAACCAAACATGAAGAAATTCAAACATTTTGCCTCCTACGAGGTTGGAAGCTTTTAGGGAGGAGCAGATCTGAGACTCAAGAGCAGCCTCTAGTTTCAGAGGCCAGTACTGTGCTTGGCCCTGGACCCTCCCCAGCTCCAGGAGGTTTGCTGACCTCAAAAGGTGCTGTTGCCTCTCTCTTGGAAGCAAAGCTCCTTTTTGTAGCAGTCCTTCCATGTTATTTTAGCAGCTGCTGTCTTCCAGGCTGCCGGAGGAAGAGATTAATGCTTTAATTATCCCATCTGAAAGCTGGGAGGCTGAGCTTGTGGATGGTATACGGCACTGACTCCTGGCACTTGTGGATCTAGAGGGAGTACACACTAAAATCAAGCTGGAATCCAAGTGAGGAATAAAAGTGGGAAAAGAAGTAAGACAGCAATCAGAATAATGTGCTTTTAATGCCCAATATCTCACAACCAGCTGGGGCTAGAAATTAAAGCTTCCTGCTTGTTGCGAGTGGGGGTTCCTGTCCTGCAAAGGGTTTATCTCTCCCATCTCCATCCCTGGTGCTGCAGGAGGCACCGGATGCTGAAGTTTCCTGCCTTTGCTCCGTGCTCTGGAACGCACCCATCAGCACCTGATCATCCTCCTTCCTCACCCAGACAGCTCAGGGGTGCGTCCAGCTGCTCCTGCATCCCCCTCCTTGGACACAGCCAGCAGCGTGGCAGGGGGCTGCTGCCTCCCCAGCGTGGACAAGGATCTAGGAGAGGACAGCCAAGCTGGATTCCCTCATTTCCCAGCAGTGATGCCTCCATCACACGTGGCAGCCCTGGGGCTGGCTGATGGCACAGCTGGAGCATCATCACGGCTGGTTCTGCATCCCTGCCACCTCTGCATCCCTGCCATTTTCCTGCTTTCCTCCTCTCCTCTTCCACTCCTCGTTTTTCTCCCTCTGCCTTCATTCTCTCACCACCTCAACCTATTTTTCTCTCCTCTCCCTGCTCCCCACCATCCCTCTCTCTGCTCCCCCTCCCTCCTACTTAGGAGGAGATCAATATACTGGGAATGCTGACTGGGGAATTAAATCCAGCCAGCCTGTCTCTTTGAGAGACCTCTCACTAATCAGCTTGGATGGATTCCTATTCCCCCCTCCACTCGCGAGAGAACCTGCGATGAATTCCTCCCTCCCTGGTTCTCGTCAGCCTGCACACAAGGAGGCAAATGTCTCTCTCATCTGCTCTGCACTCGGCTTTTCTTCTCCATGTCTGGATCAAGCAGGTTGGAGGCAATAGCAGCACTACCTTGCCTGCTCCTATTTTCTCTGTGAGCTGTGATCCCGACTGGAACGCTGTCCGTGAGTGAGTAATTCCGTCCTCTCAGCTGTGGGCTCCGTCTGTAGCACGTGGGGCTTCTGTGTTTTGGCACGTCTCTTCTCAGAGCACAGCTGAGAAGGAGAATGGTGCAAATCAGGCTTTTCAGGGGCACATTTATCGTCCTCTGTGTCTTTCAAATGAGGAGTTCTGCAGGAGTTATGCTCGTGGATGTGCTGCCGTGCCTGCCGTGCTCGGGGCTGTCCTCTGCCTCGCTCCGTTGGAGGGGATGTTCAGGCAGAGGCTCCCCAAAAACCACGGGCAGGGCAGAGGATGGAAACCAGGCAGCCCAGCTCACACAGAGCTCTCCAAACCCAGCCTCACACTGCAAAGGTTCTGCCATAATGGCAAAATCCTACCTGGATTTCCATCCTGCAGTGACTTCTGCTGCTCTGAAATCTGCTTGTTTGACCCCAAACCACAGCTGACACATCCCACTGCCTTTTCCAGCTATTTTTTATCAGAGAGTTCTGAAAAGGTTCAGTTGGGAAATGTCGAAATGTTTCTTTTTGACATTTCTGCTGCCTGGCGTTCCTGAACTGCAGTGTTTAACTTGGGCTTTTTGGGCTCAATCACTTGGGTTGGGATTTGGTTCCTGCAAGGCAGGAGAAACATGGATACACAACAAGGGACCGGGTGACCGAGATGGAAACCTGGCCCACGAGGCCCATGATCCAAAATGTGATCCCCTGGGCACAGCAGAGGGACTCACACATCAGTACCCAACTAAAGGAAAACTTTGGCTTGCTTTGAAGAAAAAAGATGCACCAATTTCAGCTGCCCGAAGCTGATCTCGCTAGAGCCCTCGGAGCAAAATGATATGGAAGGGGGGGAACACGGAGTCCTCATAAACATAATTAAAAACAAAAGTCAATTTTGTAGCCTCTGCGTGTTCCTCAAACAGGCAGTCCCACGAGCAGCCCAGCTAATGAAGCCTGGCTGCCTATGGATCGGTGTCTCACGGCTCAATTCTCTGATGTCTAATGAGGTGCAAGCTCTGATCAAAGTTTTCCCCCACCGTCGGGGAATTCATAACAATACACTCATCTGGGAACACACTCATCCTCCGAGGCTCCCCGGGATGAGCCACTGCCTCTCCTCCCACAGCCGCTCTCGCTGGGTGGTTTCTCAGCCCCTCACCACACTGCCTACACCAAACCCACAACCTGGGGGTGCAGTTTGGCTGAAAAGACTGAAAAACATCACAGCCACTCACACAGAGCCCTGTGCTTCCTGGAACCTGCTTCCCCAAAACTCCAGCTCTGAAGGGTTTGCCAGAGACTTCCCAGCCCATGGTGCTGCAAGGTGGGCACTTGAGCCACTCACACGAGAAGGGAATGGGCAAATAGCGATGGGCAGATCGTGATAGCACGGGGGAATGGTTTTAAACTAAAAAACGAGAGATTTGGATTAGATGTTAGGAAGGAATTCTTCCCTGTCAGGGTGGGCAGGCCCTGGCACAGGGTGCCCAGAGAAGCTGTGGCTGCTCCTGGATCCCTGGAAGTGTCCAAGACCAGGCTGGATGGGGCTTGGAGCACCCTGGGATAGTGGGAGGTGTCCCTGCTCACGGCACCTGGATGAGCTTTAAGGTCCCTTCCAACACAAATCCTGGGGTTGTGTGTTCCAGCAGCAGGACAGAGCCCCTCTAATCAGAACCCGGTGTCTCAGCACCATGGACCCAGCACTTGCATCACCCCCTTCTCTCCCAGAGCCACAGGCAGTAGGAAAGCTGGAGAGCAGGACACCAAGAAAGATTTGGGGAGTGTGGGCGGAGAGGAGATGCTGTTTGGTCCGAGGGGAGGCTGGCAAGGAGCTGTAGGAGCTCACCAGCTGCCGGTCCTTTATTATAACAGAGGATCACGACTGATGCAGAAGTAATTTCCGTGCATGGCTGCCTACGCAGGCTGCAAGTGAAGTGAACCAAACTCTGCGCCGACATGTGTACGACTACGCCTGTGCGCTTAAACATGCATGCAAACAAGCTCTGCTCCTCCAAACCCTCCCATAGGCTCATCTCTGCATCCAAATGAAGCAAAATCAGTGTTTACCAGCATTTCTAGAGCTCACTGACAGCCAAAATACAAGATTTCAGCTGTTGAGGCCCTCCAAGGATTATCGTGTTTGTAGTGCTGGGTTTTTCATCAGCCTTTTCAGTCGCTGGCAGCGATGCCAGAGACAAGCGGGACTGAGCAGGGCAGGACACGCCGTGCCTTGATGTGTGCCCGCTGTGCCCAGGACAGATGGGTTCAAACAGAGCAGAGGAGTCTGTGCAAGACCCAGCAGCACAGGCAGAACCGCAGCAGGCCGAGGGAGGACACGAAGGGAATGGAAACAGCTTTGTCCCAGCCCCAGGTCTGTTTCACGGGCGAGAAGACGCACAAGGCAGCGGAAGATGCAATTCCCTGCTTCACCACTCCCTCCGAGCCCAGCTCACTGGGACATTGCCTTGGTATCATTTAGAGAATCCCAGGATGTGGGAGTTTTGGACTCTGCACAAGTCCAGGTTCTTTATCTCCCTCCTCTGTGCAGCTTTACCTTCGAGCCCGAGCAGATGAGAAACACCTGCAGATGTTGTTTCAGGTTGTTTATTTCTCCTTATCTCCAGCCAGCTCTCAGCTCCGGCCGCAGTCTGATGCCAGCCGTGTCCGAGCGGGAACTGCCCAGTCCTGGGCTGTCCCATCCCTTTTGTGCCCTTTCCATGATCCAACCATTCTTCACAACCTATTTATTATTTACCATTTTATACCAATTAATTTGCACCTATTCTGGACACGTAATTTCTACCTCTTTTTCATTCTACCAATCATTTTGTGCCACCATCACCAGAGAAGATGGAGGAGAAGGAGAAGAAGAAGAAGAAGAGCAGGGAAACGCCCAAAATCTTCCATCTTAAGTCTTTTATCTCTATTCTAAAAATCCTAAAATATACCTTTTTACCTTGCAACACACTAAACCACTACTTATTTTAAACTCTCATGTTTTGCAATGTTTCTCACAGTGTTTGAATTTTTTCCATGGACTAAGATCAAAACCACCTTCATCCTTGGCTTCTAGCCAGGGTCTGGGACCCCCTCGCTGGGGCTCCGGGGCTCCCTGACCTGCCAGGGCTGCCAGAGGCATGCCTTGGACTCCAACACCAGGATGGTTTGGGTTGGAAGGGACCTTAAGGACCATCTCCTTCTACCCCCCTGCCACAGGCAGGGACACTTTCCACTCGACCAGGTTGCTCCAAACCCTGTCCAACCTGGCCTTGACCAGTTCCAGGGATGGAGCAACCTCAAGCCAACCACTCTGGGATTGTTTGATGATAAAGCCCCGGTGAGATGCCTTGAGCAGGAGCTCAGGAGCTCAGGAGCTCACTGCTGCAGGGGGCTGGGTGCCTTTGGCTCAATACAAAACCGAACGCCCCAACCTGCGGCATCGGGGCAGGCTGAGAGGTCGGGGGGAAGCTGTCCCTGCCAAGGCACTGGCGTGGGATGAAGGGATGTGCCAGCCGTCCCTGCTCCAGCCAGGCCCGCGGTGCTGGCAGCTGCCAGCGTCCAGCCAGGAGGGCAGATTGCTCTGCCCTGATAGGGGATGGCTGCACTCCTGCTCTGAGCTGGCAGCCTCTGCTCCTTTCCATCGCTGAGCCCCAGAGCCCAGCCAGCACTCGGTGCCCCACACTCAGTGCCCTCAGACCCCTCCTTGCAGCCGGGGCCGCTCCCCACGCCGAGGAGTGGCGAAGGAGGCATCAGCGCTGCCACCATCCTTGCCAGGCTGGGGACACCTCTGAAACAGGCGTCACACTTGACCCTCATCCTCTTCTTAATTACCAGCGCAGGTATTAAACTGCAGCCCTTTATTCATGGACAGGTGTGTGTCTTTGTCAGAGGTCCCTGCTTAAATCATCCGCCTCGTCTCCAATAACAATGTTAATGATGCTCAGAGCCAGCGCTGGACTGTAAAACATATTTCCCTGATGTTTGTTCAATAATTCTCTGAGAATTAAAAACATCTATTACCGGCTGCAGGATGCTAAGAGGCCCCCGGAGCAGAGACCAGGCTGTAACTCACCGGCGGGGCTCAGCTGATGCTGCAGATGCCGTTATCCCACTCCCAGGCTCTGGCACTCTGGGGTATTTGACTCAGAACCAACGTGTGGGCACTGCAGCACAGTCACAGCACAGGACTGAGGGTTACCCGCCATGTCCACATCCCTGAAGTGCTCCAGGAGTGCTCGTGGGACACAGCATCCCCAGCTGCCCTTTACCATCCCACTGCCATCACTGGCACTGCTGTAATCCCAAAGCACTGGGGCCGTGTCAAGGCTCCACTACCCAAAACATCCCAAACCCGGTGCTCTTGCTCTGCATCGCTCACAAACTCAGTGGAAAAAAGGCAGGAGGAAAGCTGCTGAGGGAAGGCTAGCACGGAAGGAGGGAGGATGACACGGTGCCACTCAGTGGCACTGCGGGAACGGAGCCCAGGTGTCCCCAGCCACACCACCAGGCTGCTAAAAATACCCTTTCACCACCCAAACCTTCAGGCACAGAGCGTGTGAAAAAGCTGCCTCGACAGACACCGTGCCACAGAATAGTCCCCATGCCTGTCGTGGCTTCTGGCAGCTTGGAAATGTTGTTTCTGGAAAAATATTTATCCTGTTAATGAAGCCGAGGCAGCAGCGGAGGCCCCAGAAGGTCAGAGCAGCACTCGCTGCAATCAACTCCCTTCACGGCGCCCGCTGAATGGGGCTCTGATTGCAGATGCCAATCAGAGCACTCAATTTTCCCTGCCTATTTGGGAATTAAAACATAAAGGCCCGTTCCCAGACACTGCATTTAGGGGTGGTTTATATAACATAATCTTGTGGGCAGAAAGCCAGAAGGATTTGGAGGGTGGGATGCTGGAGTTGAGTGACTTGATGGAGATAGAAAATACATCTTAAGACGTGAACTCCAGGGAGAGTTAGAGAAGGGGTTGGCTGCTGCTACCCATGGAAATCCCCCTGGCATCACCCAGAACCTCCAGGACACGGAGTTTTCCTGCAGCTGCCTCAGGACTGAGCTGCTTCCAGTGGCCACCAGCCAAGATGCAGGCTGCCTGTTTGGTTCTGCTGCCTGTTATTTTTAATTATTATTGGTATTTCTGAGCATCTTTGCGTCTCACCCAAACAATGAAACAGTTGGATGATCAGCAGGCAAGAGGAGAAAGGAAAACAAACTAATCTAGTCCTGAAAATAAACCGCTTCCGATCGTAAAACGCACGGCGCTCGACGGCTGCGGAGCGCCCGGACTCGTCCCGCAGTAGGCGCTCACGATTTCCATTTAAATCATGGGAATTAAAGAGCAGCACGAGCTAGAGCATCTGTCTCAAGATTTCCGTGCCTTCCCGTGCCCCCACGGGCACAGCTGTTTGGATCAGAGACGGAGGAGGGAGCTACAAATTCACCAAAGGCTGATGGAAATGAGACGTGAGCTGGAAATCATCTGCCTGCACATTCCCAAGTGCAGGGGGATGAGATGTCATCACACCGAGCTGTGTCACAAGGGGAGACTCAGGTGACAGGGAAGTCACTTTTCGCCCAGGGAAGTGGAGGAATCACCATCCTTGGAAGTGTGCAAAAAGGAATGTGGATGTGGCACTTGGGGACGTGGGTTGGCAGCACTGGAGGAACAGTAGGGCTTGATCTTAAAGGGATTTTCCAGCCCTCCTGAGTCCATGACAGCACACGGAGGAGCAGACTTCCACCTTTCCCAGGTTTTTGCAGAGTTGCAAGAAGAGCTGAGCAGGAAAACGCGTGTGGTCACTGTCTGCTCAGATGGGATTTGGGAGATGGAAGGGAGACATTCCAGAGGCGGAAAGACAACTTCAGCAGGACACTGGACTCATTCCCTCTGCATCCTGGGCTGGGATCCCAGGGCAGTGCGTGTCACCGCTCTCCTGAGGCTGCCCCTGTTCCCTGCACGCTCAGAGGACGCATTGGTGAGCGGGCACTGATCAAATCACTTGGGATCTTTTCCCTTTGGCTCAGGTATGGAGCTTTTCCTCCCTTTACTCTTAAATCAGCAAACTCCTCCAGCCCTTGTCACCCTGGGGAGAGAAGGAGCTGAATGCAAAGCTTTTCCAGGGTGGGCAAATCCACCCAGGGAGCCAGAGGTAGCCCTGTCCATCCCTGGGATGGCTCTGATGTGGGATATGGGATGATCCAGCCGAGAGCCAGTGCTGGTACAAGAGCCACCTTGTTGGGAGGAGAACGAACAGTGAGTTGCCCAGGCAGCTCTTGGTCTGGGGACACCACGGGGCTGTCTCAGCCAGCCCCACATCCCAGCTGGAACATGGGAACGTGGCAGCCTCCGGTGTGTGCAACCCTCAGGGGGCACACCCAACCCACCCAGCATCGCAGACACAGGGAGGACGGGGAGGATGCAGGAAGGGAAAGAAAAGAGAACAATCCCAAGGAAATAATCCTGCTTCCTCCAGATTAGCCCCTTTTCCCCATAAAGCCTCCCCGCTCGTGTCAGCACAGGGGTTATGCACCTCAGAGCTGCTCCTCACAGCTCTGCTTCGGTGACAGCACAGCACAGACATTTCAAACCCCCCCACGGACCATCCTGATGCGTTTCTGCTCATTCATTCCCTTCCCTCACAGCCCGCCGGAGAACACATCTGCTCCCTGATCCTGCCACCGCATGGAAACGCTGCTCTCAAGTGCCTCTACTCCAAAACAAGGCTTTAATTACAGGAGAAGAGAGCCCATCAGATCTCTTAATTTAGCCTCTCTTCTTATTAATTAAACCACAAGACATTTAAAGTAGGAAAGTGTTGGTGGGCAG
This sequence comes from Machaerirhynchus nigripectus, assembly GCA_013397975.1. Classification (NCBI taxonomy): domain Eukaryota; kingdom Metazoa; phylum Chordata; class Aves; order Passeriformes; family Dicruridae; genus Machaerirhynchus; species Machaerirhynchus nigripectus. Next base: position 26,651 of record VZRQ01000711.1, read on the forward strand.
CTGAAATCAGCCCCCCGGTGGTGTTTTGGGAAGGGAAAGGATCCCCACGGTGCTCGATTTCTGCCCCAGGGGTTGGAATGAGCAAAGTTTTAGCTCCAGCTATTTTTGTGCAAATAAATGTCACCAATACGTGGCTGCCAGTAGGGAGCAGCACGGCAGCTCTTTAAAATACTCGAGGGAGCATGGAACAGCACAGGAGAAGTGCCCCTCTGGACCCTGGATCCATCCTGGATCCACCCTGGATCCCCGGGATATCCGCACATCCTGCCGGCAGCCCCAGAGCCCTCCACATCAAGCGAGGCCAGGAGAGCTGCAGCCCACTGAGCCCCAGGAAGGGCTCATCCCGTAGCCCAGCGCCCTCCTTGGAGCTGGGCTGGCTGCCGATGGTGCAGAGGGACGGCTCCGAAGGTGCCGCGACAGCCGCGGGAGCCGACACAATTCCCAGCCTGGCACGAGGCGCGTGGCACTCGGGACCTCTGAGCCACCCTTTGTGTGTGGGCACGGGAGCGTTTCTATCTGTGCTGGGTACTCATCCAGCGAGCAAATATCCCCTGCCTGGAGCAGCCTCTGTGTGTGCAGATACCAGCGAGACCCACCAGAAGCAGGATAAAAAAAAAAAAAGAAGAAAAAAAAATTAAAAAACCCAACCCGAAACCCAAAGCCTTCCTCCGGCATTCATCATTTTAATTAGCGGAGCTGTGCCTGGAATCTCAATGGGAGATTACACCATAAAGAGAGCCGGGCGGAATAGCACAAGTGGCTCCTCTCACTTCAGAAATGAACGGAGCTGCCTGTGAAATTATTAGGAATATTATGTGTCCCGTTTGCAGCCCAACACGCACATCGTGGGGGCTCGCCCGCCAGCAGCCGGGGTGGTTCCAAGCCGGGTGACATTTCCAGCACCGGTGTCCTGCCAAACCATCCACCCTCAGGGCTTGGTCCTTCATCCCCATCCCCCTCTTCACCTGCCCAGACTTCCCTCGCTGTGCCCTGGCATGGGAATACAAACACTGGGAAGTGAAGGAGGCTCCAAGCACAGTCAGCCCCACGGCACTGGGGTGCCCACACATCACACACACAGCAGGCATCATCCATATGGAGACACCAAGGAAATTAAAGAACACACAGACACCGATCTTCCATCCCCAAATGTCCTCAGATAATCATAAAAATCATGGGAGTACATCAAAGCTTGCTCCCTTTTCCTTGCAGTTGCCTTGTTCTCTCTTACAAGGGTTAAAAACTTCCTCTGTGGAGATTAAAGCCATGATTCCACATTAAATACGCCACGAGCTGGGAATGCACAGCCCTGACTGTATTTGTGCATCTGCTCCGAGCACAGGCAGTCCTAAGGGACCGCTTCTGCTGGCCACGAGGGAGAGATAACGGGATGGCAGCACAACCCCACATCCAGCACTCCCTGTAAATTGTTATGCCCCATCCAATTGCCTGAATAAATAGGTAGTGAACAGGAAGCTAAAGAATCACCCCAATTTGTCTCCCCTAAAAGCCTCCTTGCTGTAATCTCATTTCTTTATTCAAGGCGCCCTGGCTTGTTGCACAGAGACGCTGCTCTGCCTCCGTGACCGGCTCTGGAGCTCTTTCCCTCTCACTGAGTGGAAGTTACTGGAGGAAGGAGCATTCCAGGCATGCGGCGTTATCGCTTCGTGCTGAGTTGGAGGCTACCAACGTGCTCACATCTGCTCAGCGTCCCCATGATGAAACAGGAATGAGGCAGCACCGGCTGGAAACTCAGCCAAAAGCCCCTTCCCGGGGTTAAAAACCCCAAGGGCGGTGCGGGAAGGAGTTAAAGCTGCTCCGCGAGATTTCACACGCTCGCGCGGGGTTTTCGGGAGCTTGGCTGGCACCTCCGGCAGAAGCGCCAACGCGCCTCGAGGCAGCCTGGTGCTCCAGAAACATCCTGGTTCCCCAGCAGCACCCTGGGCAGCCTGGTGCTCCAGAAACATCCCAGTGCTCCGGCAGCACCCTGGGCAGCCTGGTGCTCCAGAAACATCCCAGTGCTCCGGCAGCACCCTGGGCAGCCTGGTGCTCCAGAAACATCCCAGTGCTCCGGCAGCACCCTGGGCAGCCTGGTGCTCCAGAAACCTCCCAGTGCTCCGGCAGCACCCTGGGCAGCCTGGTGCTCCAGAAACATCCTGGTACCCCAGCAGCATCCCGGGCAGCCTGGTGCTCCAAGAGCATCCTGGTGCCCCAGCAGCATCCCGGGCAGCCGGGTGCTCCAAGAGCATCCTGGTTCCCCAGCAGCATCCTGGGCAGCCTGGTGCTCCAAGAGCATCCTGGTTCCCCAGCGGCATCCCAGGCAGCCTGGTGCTCCAGAAACATCCCAGTGCTCCGGCAGCACCCTGGGCAGCCTGGTGCTCCAACAGCATCCTGGTGCCCCAGCAGCATCCCAGGCAGCCCGGCACCCCGGTAACATCCCAGGGCAGCTCCCACAGCATCCCGGACAGTTGGCTTCACCAGCAGGATCCTGGGCACTGCTCTAGCAGTGCCTCCACCCCCGCTTTGCAAGGCGATGGGGGAAGCCACCTACTCCCTAGAAAACCTCCAGACCTAATGGTGGAAATGCAAATCAGAGCTACTTCTGCTTATTAAAGCAATTCCCCGGCAGAGAGGACATTGCAGGAAAAGCCGCTTACGGAGATGATGAGTGCAATTTGTAGATCGTTATCGCTCGGATAAAATCAGAGAACTTTAAAACAATTGGAAATGTTGAGTTTAGACCCTCTCCCCTTGGGATATAACGCACTCTTTAATGCTGCTGTGTGTAAGTAACGCTGGAATTGCCCGCAGTGATACATTCCCACCGCGGAGAACGGAGCCGGAGCTGGGCTCTGCGGCTGTGGAAACAAACCCTCCCAAACCAAAGGAAAGGCATCATTAGCCAGCGGCAGCGGCGCTTTCATCCTCCCCTTGGGCGGAGAAAAGCCACCTCTGTCCCCTGCAGCCACTCTTTGGCAGCACCTAAGTGGTGTTCCAAGACTTTAAAAGACTTTTGGGAGGAATCAGAGGTGGGGAAAGCCTCGGAGACCTCCCACAGGAAAAGCAGGGGCTAAGTAAGGTAAGAGGAAGAGTTTGACCCTAAATTGAGAATTTATTCAGAGGCAGAAAGAGCTGCTCAGCACAGGACCTCGTCTCGCTCCAACTCTTCGCACTCAGCGCTTGCCACGATCCCCCATCCTCTGCACATCCACAAAAACCTCACGGCCGGGCTGAAGCCAGGCTTGGAGCACCTCAGAGGACTCGAAACCCACATCCCTCTGACTCCACACACGCTCCCTTGCCCCGAGGAAATCCGTAACGCCTGATATTCATCCACGGAAAACGCAACCAGCGAGGGCAGGTGGAGGCTTGGCGAGCCCGGGGCTGTTCAGGAATAATAAGGGGAAGGCTGCCCCGCCCGCCCGTCCGACAGCGGGCCCATTAAACCGCGGGGAGAAGGGAAGCTCACGGACCACGGCGGCTCTTGCATCGTCTCATAAATATTTAACGGGAAGCACTTTGGAAAGAGGAATGTTATTAAGGCTGGTGTCGTCTGCGGCTCCAAATGTGGCCATACATCAGATGTTGCCAGTCTGGTGTGTAAAACCCTCTCAGAGCAGCCGCTGGCAAAGCCGGTTCTTCAGGGTGGGAAAAAAAAAAAACTTGGGGAAAGGGGGGGAAAAAAATAAGGAAAATAAAGTAAAATCGCGAGTTGTGGAGCCCTGGGGAGCTGCGTGTGAACGTTTGAGCGATACCCCACCCGTAGATCAGACCCTCACAACCACCCGCAGCCACACAGGCAGCTCCAAGAGGGGGGAGAAGGGGAGGGGGAAAGGCAAATCCCAGTCAGACAGAATGCACTGGCTGGGAAGCAATCCTTGGCAGCAGTTTTTAGCATAAACACATTGTTGGGTGTTATTTTATCCCTCCTGCAATGGCAAATTAATACTTTTATTGCTGCCGAAGATGCTCTAATAACATTTATTCCAGCACTTTACGCTTTATTAAGATGCTTTTAACTTCTTTTGGGGTCTGGTTTTATTTTTCTTTGGACTATTGATATAATTTCTTTCCTCACCACGATGACAACCCCAGAGGGACAGAAAAAGCCTGTTCCAGCTGAGAGCAAATCCATCTAAGGCCAGGTCCTGCAAGGTTAAGAGCCAGACTGGGCTCCCACTCCCCTTTTGGAGCACCCAGGAGTCACGGAGCAAACCGAGCTCCTGCTTGTCGAGGCCAGCAATTTTGTCCAAAACTGGGGATCAATCCCAAGGGCCCAGAGCAGCATCCTGCCTCAAAATACGAATTTGAGTTCATCTCTTTGGGGCTCTCAAGCTTCTCCCTGTTTGCTGCTGGGTTCCCTGGTGCACCCACGCTGCCAGCAGGGATACAAGGATTAAAAACAAGTGACCCGAGGACACGCAGCCTGGAGCAGCCCACTCCTGTTTGCATCCTGATGCTAAAATATCACCTCATGCCCATAATATCCTTCTGAACTACACAGAACTTGCCAGGTGTTCCTTTCCATTCCAAAACACCGATAATTCCTTTTATTAGGCTTCCACAACCTGGTTCCTCGCTCTCGCTGCAAAATCAGGGGTAGTTACAGAGGCTGTTGCTCATTGACCATCTGAGCAATGACTTATGAAGTGTATTTGAATAGGAAATAGGACTATTAAGGCACTTGGCAATATGGCAGGAGCAAAAGCAGCTCATCAGTTCATCATTTGGTTTAAAAAAATATTGAAAATTATTTTTACTCCCTAATTATCATAATGAAAACCTGGGGAAGGAACGTGTGTGGGGGAAGGACGGAGGGCTGCTGGGATGGGCAGGGAAAGGGATTTATAAATTCTCCCGAAAAAGTGGCGAGACAACCCCGAGTGCAAAGGCCCGGGGGGATGGATCCTGCATCTTCCCACCCCAAACACCCCCAGCAGGCAGCTGGGGAGTCCCTGTGTCACACGGAAACCTCCAGAACATCCAAGGAACCCCAGGAAGCATCACTGAACGGTGAGGGTGGGGTGAGCCAGCTCCCTCCTCACCCATTTCCCGTGCTTTGCACCCCAAAACACTGCTGCTGCCCTCGTGATCCCGAGCCAGGCTCGGGCAGTCCCAGTCCTGCCTGTCAGTACCGGGTTCATTTAATCCGTGCATGTGTTTAATTCCCCACTCTCCGGCATTTCCCTCCTCTATCACTTCTCACAGCCTGTCAGCCCCGAAATCCTTCTCCGAGCAGCCACATGCCACAGCTACTTAGGAATTACGCCAGCTCCAGCAGTCATTAGGCACCTCCCATGTCCTACATGCAGCTGCGAGCATTCCCGCTGCCGAGGCTCACTCCGGCAGCGGATCAGCTGCGAGCCGAGCGGGAAGGTGAGCGGGGCTGGCACCCGCCACCCTCCTGCCTTCAAAGCCTTCAGGTTGTTAATGCCGTGGGGCTTTCCCTCAAAGTTTCAGAAGTTCCATTTGTTTTCTCTGCTTGAGGGGTTTCAGCACCCGAGCAGAGAGCCCTCATTGCCCGTTTACCCTGCCATGGCCCCGCTGAAGGTGGTTCACCCCTTATCCTGACCTTGGCTCCTGCTCCAGGGAAAACACTCCTTCCAGCTTTCCCTGGGCATCCAGGGGTGCTGGCAGCTGCCTCCTGGGCTGGGCACAGCATCGCTCTGACCCCCCTGCCAGGCCTGCAGAGGGGTTTAGGTACCTGGAGATGTAGATCCAGTGCCTGGTGGGATTCCAGCACGGACCGGCTGGAGAGGGGCTTATTCCCTGTGGAAACCCACAGGGCATAAATGCATCTCCTGCTCAAGTGCTGCCACAGTTCCTGGTGCCTCCACGTCCCCCTCAGTGCTCCATCACCTGTTCTAAGGGTTTTGCTGCTAAGTCTGGGGCTGCTCCTGTGTTCACAAACCACCTGTTTGACTTTGGATGGTACCACAAGAGAAAATCATCTTTCCTTCCTTTGGCCCAACACGTGCTGCCAGTAAATGTCTGCATTTTATTTTGCTTATTTAAACAAAGAATCATAGAATCGCTGAATGGTTTGAGTTGGAAAGGACCTCAAAGCTCACCTTGTTCCAAAGGATACCTTCCACTAGACTGGTTTAACAGAGGGAAACTGAGGCACGCCAAGAAAACAGGACCTGCCCACCCATCACTCTGCAAAGAGCCACATCCCTGGCAGGGAATGTAACCATGAGAACCCAACAGAGGGGTGGTGGGAAGACTTCCCTGTGCTCCAGCACAGCTCAGACCCTCACCTGCCCAACAAACCCAATCCCATGGCAATTCCCATCCTGACAAGCTCTGTTCTTCCCCCTGGAGTCATCCGAAAGAGCCACGAGGGCAGCGAGGGGAAGCCAGCGCTCGCCCTTCGCAAGGTCAACAAAAATCCCTCAAAATGCCACAGAGTTTCGCGAGCCCTAAACGAAGAAATTGCCTAATCTACCTGGGGGATTGCAGCTATTATATCCACTGCCATAAACAAGCCTCAGCTCCGGCTCCGAAGGATTGCACCGGCGGAGAGGAGCCGAGGCTAAATTGACAAGTTGTCTCTGCTGCCCTTGAAACTCAATTTGCCGTCGCTCACCTCGTTTCAAATTAGCGCAGAGAGAAACCTCGTCGGCCGAGCTGCTCTTTTGGGGCTCTTACACGAGATCCCTGCTCCACACGCTGGCAGTCCGGGGGCTTATCCTGCTGTGACAGGAATAGGGAAAAACTGGAGATTAAATGCAGGCCCTTGAACGTGGCCAAAGCTGCCTGAAGTGTTCCAGGCCAGGCTGGACGGGGCTCAGACAAGGCGGGATAGCGGAAGGTGCTGCTGACCACGGCAGGGGGTGGAACGAGATGAGCTCTGACGTCCCTTCCAGCCCAAACTGTTCCGTGATTCCATAAAATTAGGGAGCAATTCAGCCTTTTACCAACAAACCCGCAAAAGGCGCGTACATCCCTGAAATCCTTTCCTGAAGACTTGAATGGGGTGAGTACAGGAGCAGAGCTCTGACAGAGGTGGAGTTTATAGCAGCTCCGAGGCACCATCTGGGACTGTGCCGAAGGCTCACAGCAGGCCGGGATGGCTCAAGGAAGAAGAGATCCTCCACATTTGTGTGCAACTTTTGTGAAAAGGGCCCTGAATAGAAACGGGCTCGAACCACATCTGCAACAAACGTGTTCAGCATCCAGGGAATTCGCTTTGTATTCTCAAAAGAGGAGTTTTCAATAGCTGTGATTTCAGGTGAAAGTTTCATATCAATGCTGGATGGATGGTATTTAAAAAAAAAATCAAATCAAAGGCAGTATTATTAACCTGGAGCCTGAAATGGTCTTGTTTTCATACCTCAGCCTGGATCTGGTAGAAGCTGCTGCTGCCACTTGTACACTTGTGCCACATCTTAATGCCAACAGCCCCCTGCCACAGAGGTATGGGGCTCATTCACACGTCCTGGAACAGACCTGGTGCTCCGGGGACGGCCTCAGCAATGGGATGGGGGATGCAGCGGAGTTAACTCGGACATGCAGCCACCAGAGGGGCTGCAATTAACTTGCCAGTGCAGCCACAGCCACGAGTGCCCTGCCCCTGCGCCTCTCCTGCTGCCACTCACACGGGCTGGCACTTATCCATCGACCCCCCTTTCCTCAAGGAGGGCTTAAAACCTTGCTGTGGTCTCCCGTGCTGCTCTCAGGAGAAGCTCCACCTTCTCTCAGCTCCAGGAAGCTCCTGAGGTGCCCAAACCCGGCTCTGCAGCCCTCGGAAAGGGAAACATCCACAGACTCTCCTGAGCTGCAAGAGGAAGACTGAGTAGCCAAGCAAAGGAGGAAAAATGCATTACTGGGGAGATGTGGAGGGTGAGGATAATGCTCCCTGCCCTACCCAGCTTTGCTCAGCACCGAGCACAACCAGGCCTGGGGGCACCCAGTGCGACCGAATCCCTGCAGACCCCGCGCTGCAGCGGGGCCGCTGTGACCAAGCCACGTCACCCTTGGTCACCAGCGCACGGAGGGACAGCGGGCCTGGCGTGGCAGCCCTGGCTGCCTGCACAAAGGGCCCTGTCGCTGTGGTACCCGGGGCAGAGAGATGCAGCACACACAAATCCAGCGAGAAAATGGTGTGGTTTTTTTTGACAACTCTGCTTATATGCTGTATTTCCATCAGGTGACTGGTCAGTGGTCACCCACCTCCTGGGGTGATTGGCTGGAGTCCTATAACGCCTATTTTAAAATATTTTCTGCCTTGTACCTAAACAGAGTAGAAAACCACCAGGTGTTCAGATATTGTTTACAAGAACCATCTTACTGTTTTCATAGCTTGCAGGAGAAAGGAGAGATTCTCACAGAATACTGCAAGAAGCTGGGAAAACCTTCTGCCAGCAGCTTTCCAGTATCCGAAGGGCCCCTCGACAGCTGGGCTGGCCATGGCCTTCGGCATCCTTCAGCAGCGCTGCCGTGGGCAGCACAAGAGGCCTTATGTTCCTTGTGATCCCTTGTGTCCCTTGCATCCCTTGTGTCCCTCGTGTCCCTTGTGTCCCTCGAATTCCCGGGGCGGGAGCGGATAAAGAGCCAGTGTTGCCGTCGCCGGCATTCCCGGCTGACCCGTGCCCACCAACAACCGCCTGCCTTTCCCACCCCCGGATCTGAGACTGCCCTGACCCCCAACACCCCGCTGGCAGGGGGCACCCAGGGGCACTCGGATGCTGGAAGGAGGCAGGTACCAAGCTCAGGTCCCTGATCCAGGCTCTCCAGGGTACCGGGACAGCGGCACAAGCGCTTCCCTCGAGCATTGCGGCTTCGGTGCTTGTCCTGACCTCAACACCTGCAACAGCTCGCGGGTGCAAGAGCACCAGGTGTTGAAACAGCTCTGGTTAGTTTCGGTTTCTCAGCACCAAATCTTTCACAAAACTAGCGCTTTCTTTCCAAAATAAGCAGCAGAGCATGGAAAAGGAGGGAAAGCGAAAATGGAACCAAGAGCTCCCAGTCAATCCCAAGCAATTTGGAGGCAGGTAGCAGCATCCGGATGGGATTCAGTCTGGGGGCAAGGCACAAAGCTGAGGCCAGTTGGTATCATCTCGTGCTTCGCCCAGCTCGAATTAAACCAGCAGAGCCTCTGTGCTGCTTTAACTCAGATCCCTTTCTCTCAGCCCCGTGTTCTTGCTCCAGCTCCCAATTTTCCGATGCATGGCGTGCACTGCTTCCTCTGAATGAGCTGTGACTGCAGCACAGCCCAGCTCTTTGGAATAAAACCTTCTCCCCTCCATTCACCGTCTGTAATTTATCCCCTGTGCCTGGCACAGACCTGCCTTCACCCTGCAGCTTGTGGTGTGCCAGTGGCCTTTGCTCCCAGCCCGCAGGGTGTTATCCGTGTTATCTACACCGGTGCCTGCAGGGGAAGGCAAAACTGTGCCTGCTCTCATGGATGACACTCCTCACCTTCTGCCACCGTATCTACTGACAAAATTCAAACCAAGTGAGCAGATGGAGAAGCGAGTGTGAAGTTTTTCCCCCCGCTGCTCCCATTTGAATCAGCCACAGGTGATCCCCGTGCCCTGCCAGGCACAGGAGGTGCCGAGCGTGCGGGGCAGCGGGAACAAGCAGGGAGGGGCTGTTACGTCCTGGAGTAGTGGACACCCAAGGAACAACGGAGCCATCCACCGCAGAGCAGCGAGCACACAGCTCAGAATATCCTGTGATTAGCTGGAGAACATTGGCATTAGGAGAAGCGTTTGCCCGAGCAAATTCCCCTGAACAGTCGTGATCCGAGCGCTGCCGGCGTGGGCAGCAGCTTGGCTGGGCAGGGAGGTTACAGCAGGGCACTGACACTCAGAGAAAACCTGGGCTCTGCCAAAATACATCGCTCCCTGACCCTCTGCTTCCTCCCAGGGCTTCTGGCCCTGATCCCACAGCAAAACCACCAAAAGCCTACCTGGGAAAGGCTCAGGAGCTCTGTGCTCTCACACCCCAGGGCAGCCCCATTGCTGCCTTTCCCCTATTGCAAAAAATCCAGGCCCAGATCCATAAGCAGCATCCCAACCCCCCACTGAAACTCCTGCTGATTTATGTCACTGAGGATCCTCCAACAGTACAAACCCAAATCAAAGCATTCCTGGGAGAAGCCCTGCGCCTCCCCACCAGCAGAAAGAGCTTTTGACCACAGTGTGTGGTGTAGAATTTGACTTTGAGTGACTACCATAAAGTGTTTTTATTTTTAAGCTGTTTCATGCCGTTTCCCCAGCTCACGAGGAGTGCACCTTGGTGTCAACAGGACTCTTTTGTCTTTGTAAGCTATTTTGAGGCAAAATATCTGTAAATTACTTCCCCAAACCTCCGCACAAGCAGATCATGCAGAGAAAATAGGCTTTGCAGGAATGCAGTAAATTGTTTCTGTCACACAAGGAAATATAACCAATGGAAATCGTTATGGATGAGTCATTATGAGAGGGACCGAAAAAATTAACCTTCATCCATTTCCTTCATCTCAGAGCGTGTGCGAGGGTGTGCACGGGAGAAGGAAGGTGGAGAGCACCTGCTAAGTGAGGGCACCGAGCCGGGGGAAAGGTGGGATGTGCAGGCAGCTGCAGACAAGGGAAAGCCTGAGTGCTGGGGAGAGGGTGCCAGGATTGGGGTGCTGCAAAAGGAGAGGTGCATCAGCCCACCCCCGAGATGGAAAGGGATGCTCCAGGGTGGGAGGAATTTCTGCTCAATCCCATTACACAGGAGGGGGATGCTCTTTCCCAGCTATTATTATGCATTGATTTTGTCTATCCCTGTCCTCAAATCCCACGAAAACCTCAGGGGGTGAGCGTGTTTAAGGAGGAAGGTGAAGACAAAGCTCGGTGAGCACGGGCTGTCTCCCACCTACTGCCACCACAGCACATCCCAACACACCTTTTCTTGCCGGATCCTCTGTGACTCCAGAGTAAACACGCAGTTTTCTATTTGCCAGGGTTTGGGTTTTTTTGTTAAACGCGGAGAAAATAGCGAAGGAATGCAGCAGTGTGGGCCAACGAGCTCTGCTTGCGTGGGAGAGGAGGCTCCGGGAGACAGAAGCATCAGCTAGAGGAGTACGTGTGAACACGGCCGAGGAAAACATTTATTCCCACACATTTGGGATAAAACCCATCAGCAGTAACTCCAGCTCAGCACCATCCAGCTCTGCTCCAGCCCCTCGCCATTAGCCAAGCGCTGCACACGCATTTTGCTCCGTACCTGTGCACATCCCCTACAGAGGTTACGAAAAATAAGAAGCAAATCCATTTCCAGAGTGTCAGATAACGATTCCTCCGGCCACGGCGCGCAAACAAGGCGGCGGAAAAGGCTCGAGTGTTAAATGTTCCCTAATGTGCAGTAATTGATTTCCATGTGTGCAGTAATGGATTTGGTCACATCATGCAACAATGGATTTGACATGGGTTCTCGCTGATATTATAAACATAGTTAAGTCGTTAGCGCGGTGCCCGGGAATTGGGCCTTTAATAGCGCTGACCCCGTGCCCTGAGCCAGCTGGCCGGCACCGGCAGCCACCAAAATCTTCAGGGCTGGTTCATGCTCAAGGATGCAGCCGGCAATTTAACAGCTAAAAGCCGCTCAGAGCTGAGCAAAACGCACCCCGAGGTACCCTCCATCCATTTGCTCACACCAACACGATTCCTGGCCAGCCTGCCTCCTTTCCCCGGGCTTTCTGCACGGTGGTTGCACACCCCAAGGTGTTGTGCTCCCACGCCAGGGATGGACGGGGGGAGAGGCACAGAAACTCAGGCTGGGTTGGGTTGCAAGGGAACTTGGAATGCATCTAGCTCCAGCCCTCCAGGCTGCTCCAAGCCCCATCCAAAACAGCCAGCAAAAGGCGTTCAGCATCACCTCAGTCCCAATAAAACTTGGTTTCAAAATTTTGTTCTGCTTCCCATCCCAAGCAGAGCGATTCAGACCTGCAAGGCTTCGCATTCAGCCCTCTGAGCCCAGCTTGTCTCATCTTGGAATCTTAGGATGGTTTGGGTGGGAAAGGGAACTTAAATTTCATCTTGTTCCAAACCTTCCTGCCAGGGGCAGGGACACCTTCCACTAGCCCAGGTGGTGCCAAGCCCCATCCAGCCTGGTCTAGGGCACTTCCAGGGATCCAGGGGCAGACACAGTTGCCCTGGGCACCCTGTGCCAGGGTCTCACCTCCCTCACAGGGAACAATTCCTTCCCAATATCCCATCCAGCCCTGTCCTCTGGCAGTGGGAAGCCATTCCTATTGTCCTGTCACTCCAGGCCCTTGTCCTAACTCCCTCTCCAGCTCTCCTGGAGCCCCATTAGGCACTGGAAGGAGCTCTGAGCTCTCCCTGGAGCCTTCTCTCCTCCAGGCTGGGCACTCCCAGCTCTCCCAGCCTGGCCTCAGAGCAGAGGGGCTCCAGGCCCCAGAGCATTTCCATGGGCTCCTCTGGACTTGCTGCAGCAGCTCTACATTCTTCCAGGTCTTTGCCTCCACTAAAAATCATCTCCCACATCCCGCAGCCATTTACAGGTTCCTGCACCCATTGCAAGCACTGCTGGGAGAAGTCATAGAACTTCACAGACTCACGGAGCTGTGGAATGGTTTGGGTTTGCAAGTAACCTTAAAGATCATCTCATTCCAATGCCCATCACCAGCACCGTGTCTCCTGCTGCAGGAAACACCAGCTGGAGCCCAACACCACCTCCTGTCAGCAGGGCCCCTCGGAGGGACCACAAGGCAGTGGCAGAGGGCTGGAACTGGTTCCCAGTGGGTGTTTACAAGCCTTGAAGCAGTGTTAAAAATCTATTATTGTCACCCGGGCACCGCAGCAGCGCTCGCCTCGTGTCGAGAAGCGATTGGGCTCCTGTCTGTCAGGGACACCGAGCGACTGTGCGGAGAAAATTGCATTCAGCAATGCAGGATTTAAGAGGGTGCCTGTTCTCAAACAGGGCTCCAATTAATTAACTCAGAGGAAGGGGCTGCTCGGAGTTTGCTTAGTGTTTTCTGTGTTTTCCTTGGTGCATTGAATTTATTGGTGAGTGCCTTGGTTTGTTTCCTTCTTGCTTTTCTGTTTGTCTTTAAGGCTCTTTGCGGGATGATAAAGCGTAGGGGATGTGTTTACTCGGCAGGGGATTAATTGGCAAGCAGGCAGGAGAAATGGATGGGCCAGGCCCCAAATTCCAGCCCTCACGCTGCACCTGCCAACACTGGGAATGGGAGAGCCTCCTGGCCAGCCCAGTGCTCGTGGGGCTTTGTAGCACGAGGGTGTTAAGATCCACCAGAAGCTGTAGGAGGAAAGGATCTCAGGGATGGGGCTTTCACCTCAGCTCTTCCAACCCTGCATCATGCAAAACATGGGGGAAATTAGCAAACATTGTCATGGGCACGAGAAATGCACCAGAACTGCGCGTGCCACAGGTGGGAGCAAGGCTGAGCTCTGAAGAAACCAGAAAAGCCTTTTATTGGGATTGTGGCCTCTGCCTGGGCCAGCTCAGTGCTGTTTGGTAAGGGCTGCAATACCCTCCACTCCTCCCTCCAGGCTTTGGTCACCTAATAGGACAAGAAAATCCTCAAGGTATGGATAATTTCTTCATTTTTCCGGCAACAAACACAGGAGGATTTGACCTCGGGTGGAGTCCCACCACCCAGACCGTACCCCAGGGGAGAATATTCTGTGTTTAAGGAGAATTAGGGATTGGTGTTGCACTCAGAGAGGCTGTGGTGCACAGCTGGTGCAACCACAGGGATGGGTTTCAGTCATGGACACTTGGGGAAGCACCACTGGGATGCCCGTGACTGCTGAGGAGACCAGGTGCCCCCCATGGGGATGGGATGTGGAGGACAACATCCTACAGCTTATAATTCCCAAATTTCCAATGGAATCGTGTTCCTCAAGAGCAAATGGAGATCAGGAGGCCAGAGATTCATGGCCTATGGTGACCCAGAACACGGCACCACCTCTTCTTTTTGGAGACCTGGGGCCCCACCGCTCCAAGGGAGCCCTCCCCAAACACAACCACAGCCACGTCCCAACCACCCAGCCCTGACTTTTCCTTCACACCGAGACATCTCACAGCCCCACTGCCATTTCCAGGGGTGAGAAAGGTCCCCTTCTTGCCTTTGGCCCTAATCTTTCAGAGGAATTAATCTTCAGAGCAATCTCGCCTCAGCAGAACAAGTTTTGATTTATGAGTTGCGGCGACGGCTGAGCTGCTCTGGCGGGGGAGATGGGAAGCGTTGGCTGGACGGGGTCAGTGCCAGGAGGAACCTCCACAGAAACAGGCACCCAGACCACAGCTGAAGCCACCACCACCTCGTCGTCCTTGGGAAATTCCAACCTGCCTTATTTTCCTCCTTAACCAGGGAAAGCAAGTTTCCCACCTCCGATAAATTTTTCTAACACAGAGTTGACCTCTGCAATAGCACGAGAGCCTCACCAAAGGCTTTGTTTTCCTCTCGTAACGCCGCTCCCTGCTGCAGATTCCAGCACAACCCACACGCAAAACCGAACCAAGGGGATTTGGCTTCATCGAAATAAAACGTTTTGATGAAATTTTAAATGAGAAAATGGTGATGGCCTCCACAAAATGATTTGATTTCGGTGAATCTGTGTTTTCATTTTGAAAACTGATTCATTAGAAATTTTTTTTTTTACAACCAGCTCTAATCAAAGTGCTTTAGGCGTTTTTGAAAATTTCAGTCCCGAGCTTCAAAACAATTTAATTTGTGTTATAAAGCAGCGAAGTTTATGACACAGAGATACAGTGAATGGAAGCACTTTTTGACTTTGCAAACACTTCAACTTTAAGAAATTAAATTAATGGTAATGTGGGAGAGTAATTTCAAAAGTTTCTTTCCGAAAGTACAGAAAGTATTTTCCAACTCATCTGAAGGCAGACTTTATAAATATAATATAAGGTTGTCATCTCCACGCTTACAGCTTGCTTTTCACTACCACCAGCTCCATTTAAAGTTTCTTCAGGTCGTGAGCAAATGAAATAAAAGAACTCATTTCTGTTCGTGAAAACTCCAGTGACGGGATCATTATAGAGAGCATCTCCAAAGGGAAAAGGGAAAAGGGGAGAGAAAGCAGAGGATATGCAGCAAAAATGGAAAGAGAATGAGAACATCACGGGAAATGCTCATTCCAACAAGGGCCCCATTCACCCGCTCTTGTCTTTCCTTCAGGGTTAGTTCATGTTTCATTACAGATTAACACAGCATCTCTTCTCTCGAGCCTCGCGCTGGAGATGGCTCCATCCATTTAAATAGATTTCAAAAGCCAGGATTGATCTATGCCAAGCCGTAATTCGGGATGGTAGCGTGGCAGTTAAAGCACTCCAGCCTCTGCAGCGAGGAGGAGGGGTGTGAATTGCTTCCTCGATATGATAAATTCATTAGATAAAGGAACCCGATAACAGGAACAGCACTTGGAAAGCATCTGGTGGCACGGATGTGCAGGGAAGGGGGTCACAGCATGACTCTCGTGGTTTGCATTAGAGCACGGAGCTGAACAAAAGAGACTTGTGCAGGGGACTGGAAGGGACCTTTGGGTCAAGCACTCCTTCTTTTCCCCTCTGAGATAACCACATAATAATCCAACAGCTGCTTGAACCTGTGAATGCCATCCCACGGAAAGCATCTCCAAACGCCAACCAGGAAGACTACAGGAAAAATGAAATATCATGCCCCTAGGTGGAGGGGAACCACGGATCTTGTCTGAAATGCTGCTGGTAGAGACGCAAAAACCGATACCAGAAATCCACTGCGCTGTCCAGGCTGGAGACAGAGGATGGGGCAGTAGGGGGTGACACAGCCACAGGCTGTGCAGTCCCTGCTATCCCGCTGGCTCCTGGCACTTCCACCTGCAAGCAGCAGGATCTGGGAGCTCACTGAGCCAGCCCTCTCCAGCCTGTTTGAATTCAGCTCCACTGCCACGGGGAAAGGAGCACGGCAGGCCCCGAGGATCCGCTCTGATGGTTTGGGTCACAGAGAACCAGGACAAAGAAATGGGAGGATGCTTTGGCAGCCACATAAAGGAGTCTAATAAACACTGGAGATGGGAGCAAAGCGATGGAGATCAACAGGGCACCACAAAGCACAAGAGTGAAACACGGTAGGGGTGCTCTCATGGAGTAGAAGGGGAAGGAGCACAGAAAGCCAGCAAGAGATTAGGGATGCTACAAACTGGAGGGTTTAGGAAGTCCAGCACCATCTCCAAGGGCATTGCAGGAAGCCCATAGGAAAGAGAAGCCTCAGAGCAGGGTCCCGCAGCAGAGTGAGGCTCAGTGATCACAGAGGAGCAGGTCAAGCTCAAGCTTTTCCAGAACCCCCTGCCAAGGTGACAGCCAGGAACGCCTGCATCCTCCCGGCTCTCTGCCATCCACCAGGTTACCTGACCTAAACCAAGCCCAACCAATACAGGGAGGAGGAATTCAGCACCAGGAGATTACCCCAGCAGGAGAGCCGCTCGCAGCCACGGTGCTGGCAAAGCCTTCCCACAACAGCAAGCGAGCTGCCAGATGGATTTTGATCTCATTAATCTGTTTTGGGGCCAGCCGGCAGCGCGGGGCTGCCGTGGGCGAAGCGGCACGCGACGCCTTCCTCCGAACCCTTGGGAAAAGGGAAAGATTTCACATGGAAATGCTCTCCCACTCAGAGCACTTCGGGCACCCAAGGGCTGGAAATGTGGGTCATATCTGCCCAGAGAAGCTGTGGCTGCCCCATCCCTGCAAGTGTCCAAGGCCAGGTTGGGACAGGACTTGGAACACCTCGGTCTGCTGGAAGGTGTCCCTGCCCACGGCAAGGGAGTGGAACAAGATGAGCTTTAAGGTCACTTCCAACCCAAATCACTCCTGACTGCACAATTCTATATCTGAGCTATTAATTCATTTATCACTTCTGCAGCTCAGAGCTTATTTGGATTTCACGTAGGGTAATGAGGATACTGCAATCTCTATCCAGGGAACAGTCTTTCCTGTACTCACTTGAGGCTGTATAAATTAAACGTCCTCTTTGGTGCAAGGGGTCAGTGCTGTCTAATGGATAATGTACCAGGCTGGGACCTGGGGTCACCACTCTGGTGCTGGTTCTGTCGATAACCCTGAGGATTTTAAACTCCCCATTGCATCCTCTCTGCTTTTTCCTCAGCAAATTAGGGATAACAACAGGAATTGAGGTCTCCCAGTGAGAAGCATTCCATAATCATTATTTTAGGGATTGAGGAAAATACAGAAGGGTCTATAGCAAAGCCTGAGATACCACAAGGGAGGGGATAAGAAACCTGGAACTACAGGCATCAATAAATCAGCTACAGTGCAGGAGCAGTCTCATCTTAGGGTAGAATCATAGAATGGTTTGGGCTGGAAGGGACTTAAGCTCACCTCAGTCCAAACCCCCTGCCATGGGCAGGGACACCTTCCACTAGACCAGGTTAAGACCTGGCACTAAACACTTCCAGGGATGGAGCAGCCACAGCTTCTCTGGGCAGCCTGTGCCAGGGCCTCACCACCCTCACACAGAACACTTTTTGCCTAATATCCAACCTAAACCTACCCCCTGCCAGTTTGAAGCCATTTCCTGTTGTTCTTTGCAACTGGACCAAGTCAAGAGTGAAGCTGGGAGCACCACAGCATGGAGAGGCTGTCACCAGCTGGAGAAGGACCCAGCTTTGGACGTCGCTTTCTCTCACTGAGGGTCCTCCTGCTCCTCCCACCTCCGTGCCCCACTTATCGACCACCCAGCGCTGCACACCGGCCTCTGCCGAGCACCAGTTCGGCTTCAAAGCAATGCAAATCCATGGGTGTGAGGGGACACTTGCACTCAGAGCACACCGAGTTCAGCGTGGTTTGGTCCATGTCAATTAGGGCTAAATTTAAGCTAATGAGAAGTAAGTGTCCAGGCAGGGCTTCGCATCGATTTGGTTAAACCAGTGTAAGAGAGCAAGTGCACGTGCGGATCTGGGGATGCGTGTGCCTGGATGACTGCATTGCTCCTTGGCAGTTTGCCCCCAAACCTCCTCGGTTCATTCCGAAGGTTTTTCAGATGAAAGCCCCAAATTTGCAGTGATTTGTTCTGTTTTCAAGAAACAACGCTCACCCTGCACTTCCAAACCCTCTGTGAAACAGAGCCACTGTTTTCTTTTGTACAGAAAAGTTGGGAGATAAATTGCAGATGATTCAGTAAATAACTCAGCCTATGACCTTGATGCTTATTGATTCCTCAAGCTGTTTATCTTTCTTGTGTGCTCCCCAGCAAAAACAATTATCACTTAATTATAAAGCAGCTTGGCTTGAGGGAACCACCAATTGGCTGGCACAGGATGAGTTCATCCCTGCGCACCACAGAGCCCCGACCAGAGCTACTGCTTAGGATTCAGAGCCACAAACTTCATTATTTTCTTCCTAGCTCATGTTTTTCCCCTCGTTTTAAAATCACTTAAGGATGTTTAGCCAGCCCGGGTGTTTGCCTGCCCGAATATTCGCGATGGATGGGATCGAAGCGGCAAGTGCCAGCACTGGAAAAGGGAAAAAAAGAACTAGAATGATAAAAAGAAGCACAAGGAAAGGTTGTTGGTCCTGGAAATAAAATACCTGGGCTGTTCTCTCCTTCAGTGACCTTGGGTGAAGCATTTTTCCCTCTGTTGCCTCCCCTCCTCTCTGTGCAGAGCTGTGCCAGCCGTGTGCAGAACCCGGCTCACAGGATTCTTCCTGCTCTTGACCGAAGTTTCCCAGTGCCACTGGGATGGGAAAAATGACAGCTTGGCACTGCTGCAGCCATGCATGCATTTGGAAAGCACTTAGAGACATCCATTAGCACGGGAAAGGGAATTATCATCTCCACCCCAAGGCAGGAGGAGGGAAAGGAACCTCCTCCTTCACTAGAAATGGCGGATTTGTAATTTTTTATGCACTTTTGAGCTGTGCCACCCTCCAGTGAAAGGGGGTGAGGGGGTCCACAGAGGGATCTGGACACGCTGGATACTGGAGCAGGGCAGGGAACGGAGCTGGGAAGGGTCTGGAGCCCCAGGAGCAGCTGANCAGGGATGCGCTTGGCACTGCTGGCTCAACAGTTGGGCTCAACGATCTTGGAAGTTTTTCCAGCGCAAACGATTCCATNCAGAGATCAGGGACACCCAGCGCACCCAGGGGCCACAGAGATCGGGGACAGCCAGCGCACCCCGGGGCCACAGAGATCAGGGACACCCAGCGCACCCAGGGGCCACAGAGATCGGGGACAGCCAGCGCACCCCGGGGCCACAGAGATCAGGGACACCCAGCGCACCCAGGGGCCACAGAGATCGGGGACAGCCAGCGCACCCCGGGGCCACAGAGATCAGGGACACCCAGCGCACCCAGGGGCCACAGAGATCGGGGACAGCCAGCGCACCCCGGGGCCACAGAGATCAGGGACACCCAGCGCACCCAGGGGCCACAGAGATCGGGGACAGCCAGCGCACCCCGGGGCCACAGAGATCAGGGACAGCCGGCGCACCCCGGGGCCACAGAGATCAGGGACAGCCAGCGCATCCCGGGGCCACAGAGATCAGGGACAGCCGGCGCACCCCGGGGCCACAGAGATCAGGGACAGCCGGCGCACCCCGGGGCCGCCCTGCGGAGCTGCGCGGGGGCACCGAGCCTCTGTCCCTGCCGGGTGAGCAGGGACCAGGCGCAAAGCCACACGATGGCACTGTGTTTTCCAGAGCTCTCCGATTCCAGCAGGTTTTGCAGCAGTGCCTGGCCCTGCCGGGCCCGGTGCAGCATTCCCCCGTGCGAAATAGCTCCGGTTTTGCAGGAAAATGGTAAAAGCATCACCAGCCACTGCCGGCTCAGCACAGAGGGCTCAGGAAAGGCTTTACAGGGCATCCGTGCCCGAGTGCCGGGGCCGCCGCTCGGCAGCTCTGAGGATCCAGGCTCCAGCCCCGGCTCTACGTGCACCATTTAAATTCCATTTCAGCCCAGGGCAGAGGGGCTCTCCGTCACACGGTGGGCAGGACACGGAACCACAGAGCCCCAGAACGGTTTTGATTGAAAGAGACCTTACAGCTCACCTTGTTCCAACCCGTGCCACAGGCGGGGGCACCTCCCACTATCCCAGGCTGCTCCAAGCCCAGTCCAACCTGGCCTTGGACACTGCCAGGGATGGGACAGCCACAGCTTCTCTGGAGAACCAGCTCCAGTGTCTAACCAAGCACCCGGCACAGCTGCAAGAGCATTGTCTACTGTCTCTACTTGGGACCAAAATCTCCTTTTATTCATCTGTGGGTACTCCAAGAGTTTTTATGCCATTAAGGAGCTCCCAGCATAACCCAGCACATGGATCCAGCTTGTCTGCAGTGCCCAGGCTATTGATCTTAATTAATTCCTGCCTTATAATTGGAGTAGCAAGGATTGCAAACAGATCAGACCACAGGCTGACATCCCTATTGATAACGAGCAGAGCTGCCCATAATGACCCCTATTCCTTACACTCTCCAGCCAGCTACCACAAAAAGCTTTCCTACACACTTTGTGGTGACTTTTTTTAATCTTTTAAAGCCATTTAAGGAGTGGAAATATGCAACACCTCCCCTCCAACTCCTCTTTCCTCCCCATCCCAGCTGCATACAGCACATCCCCGTTATGCCCATCACAGTCTGGACACAGGTGTGTGCCCTTCCAAAGGTACAAACACCCTCTCATCTGCTCAGCAGCTCTTCAGCCACGTGGCAGGAGGATATTCCACATCCTCGTGTTCCCACAGACAGAAGTTTTATGGCCCCGAGTTGCCCAGGGAGCAGCCAGGAGCAATCCAGGATATACTGTACCCTTGCAGGAGGGGATTGTCACATTAAAACACCTCTAAATGCTTAAAAGGGTTTTCGTTTAGAGTCTCCTGCCGTGAAGTGTCTTCAAGGGCCCCAGATTTATTATTTCATCAGAAGATCAGAGGGGGGAAGTTTGTAGGAGATCAAACAAATAGGAATACATTAGGTGAGACAGTGGGAGAGGCTGGAGAAACGGCTGGATTAAATAAAGTGGGACAGAATCCCTGCTGGCCAGGGGGGCTGCTCTCCCTCACAGCTCCCACCCCATGGACCCCAACCCCTGCCCAGGCACCACCAACCATGGGGATGCCAGTAGGGTCCTGGGGTGGGGAACAAAGCCCCTGCAGCCAGCAGGACCCACTTCCCATCCCCTGATTCCTGAAGCAAAGGGGAGCATATTTCCTACCGGATTTCATTAGAGATCAAAGATTTGGAGAACAAGCCAAAGGAGGTGGTGCAAGGGGAAAAGATGGATCTTCTGGGAAAAAAATGCCCTAAGATGGGCCTGGATTTGCTTCCTGGCTCTGCTGCAGAGTCCATGGGTTCATTCTGTCTCTGTGCCTCAGTTTCCCCATTCCAAGAGCAAGCCTCACAACCTTCTTTTCCCACACTCAGCTCTTAGATCACCGTGTCCTACCACTAACCCAGCCCTGCCACGGCCACCACTGACCCGTGTCCCATCCACACGCTCAATTAACACTTCCAGGGATGGCGATTCCACCATTTCCCTGGACTTGACAACCCTTTCCATGAACAGATTTCTCCTAATTTCCAATCTACTTCATGGGATGCAGATGGAGCTGTTCGAATCTGGGAGGAGTGGCCAGAGCAGCCCTCCAGAAGGACCTTGACAGGCTGGAGAGGTGGGCAGGAAAGAACTGCCTGGAGCTCAACAAGGACAAATGCAGGTCCTGCTCCTGGAGAGGATAATCCCGGGCAACAGCACAGGCTGGGGGTGACCTGGAGAGCAGCTCTGGGCTCCTCAGCACAGCAGGGCCAGGGAGCTCCTGGAGCAGGGCCAGCGGAGGCTGCGGAGCTGAGCAAGGGCCTGGAGCATCTCCGTGCCCAGGAAAGGCTGAAGGAGCTGGGGCTGCTCAGCCTCAAGAGGAGCCCCAGCTGAGAGGGGCCCTCAGCCCTGGGTGTCCCTGGGTGTCCCTGGGTGTCCCTGGGTGCAGGGAGGGCTCCGAGCAGGGCCCAAGCTCTGCTCCGGGGGCCCAGCAATGACACCAGAGGGCTGAGCCCAGGAATTCTCCCTGCACACAAGGCAGAACTTCTGCCCTGGGCAGTGACTCAGCACTGGAACAAATCGTCCGGGGAGGGTGTGGAGTCTCCCTCCCTGGAGATGCTCCAGAGCCGTCTGGACACAATCGTGTGCCCTGTGCTCTGGGATGACCCTGTTGGAGCAGGGAGGTGGCACCAGCTGAGCTCTGTGGTCCCTTCCCAGACCCATTCTGGGATTCTGCAATATCAGCTGGTGCTTTTGGCCCATGAGGAACGGGGGGCTTGCTGCAGAAAACAGCAATTATCCCCACACTGCTCCGGAGACTCAACTGGGGCCTGTGCTGCTGGGGGCCGCTATTTGGTGCCATGCTTCCTCCAGCATTTGTGAGTTGAAACACGTCAGCCTTTCTGTTTCTTTGCCCCCCTCCCCAGCCCGTGGCAGCTGAACAGGCTTTGGAGCCTTCTGTTCCCATCCCACCCCCAGCACCTCTCGGCTCCTCGGCAGCTGTCAGCTCGCACGGCTTCATCTCGGGAGATCAGTGGGCGGACATGAATATACACCAAATATATATAGAAATGTGCACAGGAGGGCTTTGCTTCTGCTCACACGTCTCGTGGGAGCAGGTCGGGAAATGGGCTGCCAGCACGTCTCCTCCCTTAAATCCTCATTCACAAGAGGAACGTCACACCTCCGAGGTCAAGCCACGCTTGAGTTTTAATTCATTAAGCTAACTTCTGTGCTGGCTGAGTCTGCAGTCTTGAGGAAATCGCTGTTTTATTGGGGTGGAAATGGGAAAGCTTCGCTTGCTGCTACCCAGCCACTGGAATTTGGGTTCCCACCAGCACCTCCTGTGCCAGTCTGGGCTTGGGTGCTTCAGCCAGGGGTGACAACCCCGAGTGCCACGAAATCTCTGCAACGGCAGTGCACCCACAGGACCAGCTCTGCCAAAAATCACCCCTTGAACCAGCAGCTGTAGCCTCATCCCAGGTGATCTGGGGGGAGGGACAGTGATGCTGCCCCCCAAAACAAGGCAGGGGCCTCCCCCTCTTGCAGAAGCTTTAAATGGCATGGGACAGGCTGTGACATCCCTGGGAAGGGCTGGGAGACACAGGGATGCTCCGGAACATTCAAAGGAGGGCAGACAGCCAGCAACATCCCTGGGAAGGGCTGGGAGACACAGGGATGCCCCGCAGGGTGATGGAGAGCAGCAGGGCATGAGGCAGGGAGGTGCTGTCACCGAAATACCAAGCACAGTATCTCTGAGTGACCTCGACCTGCAGCTGCCACGCAGAAAAGGTAGGGAAAAAGGAGGAAAAATAATGTTTTCACTCCTGGCAGCTCAACAGAGACAACACCTGCTTCTGCCCGCTCCAGACTCAGCAAAACTCGGCTTCCATCACCTGATGGTGTACACGGCGAGCCCACGCAGACACACAAAAATCAATGCTCATCGATCCCTGAGCCAGGAATTCATAAACTCCTTTAAAGGTCAAGGATTGATTTTTCACTTTCTGTAAAAAGAAGAGACTCCTGCCATCAGCCTCCTGGCCTCACCAACCGACCCGTCCCGTGCTCCCCTCTCCGGCAGCTCCGCGCCAAGGCACGGACGCCTTCCCCATGTGCAGCGTCATCGTGGCAAACATAAGTGGCACATATAGAAAAACATGTTGCACTTGTAGCTGGCATCTCACAGTAACAATGTGCTTGTAGTAGGCATCTTGTAGAAATTCCTGTGTTCGTTTAACTCCTGGCTTGCTGGAGGTGCTTTTAAAGGGTCTTGAAGAGAGAGGAGCCCTTGCGGGCAGGAGCACCGTCCTTCCCCTCGCTGGTGCCTGCTCACCAATTATTTATTTTGATGATTGTTTTATTTTGATTTTATTATGCTCTGATTTATTCATTTGAGGGCCCCCATCCCTGGCTACTGCACCTCTGCAGGCCCACAGAGACCTCAGATCATCTCACCCAGCATCCTACGGAGGTTCCTCCCTTTGGAGGACAGCGCCAGCCTCCTCCTCTCCTAAGGCTGCCTACATGGAGCCTCGTGCCTCACGGACACCCTCAGCTGATGGACGTTCCCAGCTGATGGACATTCCCGACATTCCCGACATTCCCAACATGCCAGCAGGGGGCTCAAGCAGCCCACCCCAAACCAAGCCAGGCACTCTCCTCCCCTGCCCCTCAATTTGCCCTCCAAAGCCACAGTGGGCAGTGACACCTGATTGCTGTCACGTAGCTGGTCTCCATTTCAGGGTCCTGCTGCCCTTTGCTAGAAGCTGGCAAATCGATCCTCCAGGGAATTATAACCACCCTGCCCTGGACCTGTTCCCTGGGTTTCTGGCCCCTTTCCCTGGCACACCCCCTCCCCAGGCTGGGAGTCCCTCTGCCCGAAGTCCTTTCTCCCTCCTCACATCATCACCTCCACAGTCAGCACTCTGCACACGAACCCCTCATTCCTCTAGGTCCCGAGGAGATAACTCCAGGAGTAACTATGTTTTAGAAGCCTTTCCATCATCCCTGTCCCTGCGTAACCCTGGTCCATCCCCACAACACCCTCCACTCACAGCCTGCTGCTCTCCACAATTCCCGCTCCATCCAGATGCAGGAGGCAAAGCTTCAAAGTGCAAAGAGCTTTCCCCAGCCATGCCACGACTTATTGCTCTTTGGAGGAACAGGAAAACAAATTTAAACAGCGCTGGATTTAATTGATTTCTCAGTGTTTCCTCAATGGAAGCTCAGCAGGGAAAGTTGGAAGCACAATGGATGCAGAGGAGCAGCTGTGGGGGGCTGTCCCACACCCTGGCATACAGGCAAGGCTTTACATTTACTTTAGCAAGCATTAAGGCAGTCGCAGAAACCATAAAAGTGTTTCTGGAGGAAGTTTCCCTCCTTGCAAAGCTTAGAGAAGCACTAAAAAAAGCAGAATTTAAATGATCCTCTGCAGAAATAAAAGGTTCAGCATCACAGGTCTGGAGTTTCCCAAAAACTTCCTACTGAAACTTTCCTCCCCAGCGGGGAGTTTGTGGCAAAACCTCAAGAAATCTCACAAATTAATCTGTTTTACAGCAAAAAAAACCAAAAAAAAAAACAAAAAAAACCACAAAACAAAATCCCTGTTTGAATAAAGACCACAAGTGCTTCTTTCTGGCCAGTGCCAACAGGCTCTGCCACCGCTTGGCTGCTGCTCACGGTCCCGGCTTGGCTCCACATGTCCCTCCAAACGTGCCCAGCGCCACAGCATCACATCCGTGCCCGGCAGATGATTGTGTCACAGGCAATGAAAAGGACCATCAGCTCTCCCCACCTGCTCTGTGAGGGACTTTTAATGCAGAAGGACGCTCGGAAATCGAGGGGAGCATGAACACCCCTAATGAGCGCAGTTGGAATTCCGCACCCGCTGCTGAGCAACAAAGAGCTCCTGCGAGGTGAAGGGGCCAGGATCTGATGTGCTGCTCCGTGCCCACCGCAGACACGGACCCAGATCCCAAACACGGATGGATCTGGGGGGGTGATGGCAGGAGGGTGCTCGGGGCTGTGCACGAAAGGCAGGTTCAGATCGAGCGCAAGCCCCGCAGCAGCTGCTCGGTGACATTCCCAGGTCCGCTGGAAAGAGGGAAGGAAAGAACAGCGAGACATTTGAGCCAAGCCACAGGAGATTATGTCAGAAAAGCCTTTCTGAGCACCACGGTGCTGACAGAGCAGCAGAGCTGATGGGGACAATCAGAGTCCCAGAAGGGTTTGTGTTGGAAAGGACATTACAGCTCATCCCACTCCACCCCCTGCCATGGGCAGGGACACCTTCCACTGTCCCAGGCTGCTGCAAGCCCTGTCCAGCCTGGCCTTGGGCACTGCCAGGGATCCAGGGGCAGCCACAGCTGCTCTGGGTACCCTGTGCCAGGGCCTCCCCACCCTCCCAGGGAACAATTCCTTCCCAATATCCCATCTAACCCTGCCCTCCTTCAGCTTGAGGCCATCCCCCCTTGTCCGTGGATGTGAGGGATGCTGCAGAGGAAGGACAGCCTCAGGAAAACCCAGCTCAGTTCCCAACTCTGGCATGTCTTCCCACAAGACCTTGGGCAAGGCATTTAATCTTTCTCTGCCTCATTTTCTTGGTGCTTTGCCTCGGAGGACTTTGGGCCTGGACTTTGCCTTACAAGGAGCTTGGCTACACTTGAATGCTTGCTTTAAATTCAGTAATTGCCAATTAAATCAACATGCTTAGCATACTTTCATGGACCATGCTTTTTTTTTCCCCCCAGCTTAACATGTTCACCTTAATTAAAGGAGTCTGCAAGTCATTGCAAAGCCATCATGTCCTGCCAGTTCAGCCTCAGCACTGAAGCATTTGTATGCCCACGAAACCAATTTTGTATGATTGGCACTAAGGGATGGGACCTTCTGTTCATTAGGGGCTTCTAAGTGCCACTAGGCAAGGAAATTAAATCTGATTCAGATGGGAGGAGAAGGATGGATGACAAAGACAAGTATTTTCAGGAAAGGGAATCGACTGTTTTACACTGCATTTGGAGAAGACAAAACATATGGGACCTATTCTGAGGCAAAAGGGCGAGGTCTGGGCAAAGCTGGCCACAGAAGTTACATGTGCAGGTCTATTTATAGCTTTTCTGCCTTTTAGCAAGGGGATGTGGTTGCTCTGTTTATGGTTTATGAGGCATTTGCTGTGTTTGGGATGTGATTCTCAGCCCCTGCTCCCCAAACACAGGAGGGACCCACGGAGGAGGTCACTGGCACTTAAACTGATTTCAGCTCCAAGTCTGCTGTCACACTGAAGGGCTGAAATCCGGCAGCAGGGGAGGATAAAGGTGATGAAGCAAACCAGAGATTTGCCTGTTTTTCCAGGAAAAACCCCATCAGAGCCCTGGGCAAGGCTCACACCTGCACGAGGTTCCTGCAGTGGGAGTTTGGAGCCAGAAACGTGGCCCTCGTTCTAAAAGGTGCAGCCCCTTGCTCTCTGTCTGTGCTTGGAAATCGCTGCAGGAAGTGTCCAGTGGGGAACTGGGCTGGACTGGGAAAAGGCCAGACCCCAACCAGCCGGAGCAGTGACGCAAATGGACGGAGAGGAGGGCAGCCAGGGACGGGGAAAGGGGCTTCAGCTGCACGGGGAGGATGATGGGTTGCTACTTGGGGGCTCCTAGGGGAGGAGAGAGGTAGAAATCAAACATCCTGCAAAGGACCCGGCTGGGATACAGGCACACACCCGGCACAGGCACCTCCATCCCAACCCCTCCTGCCTTTCCTGCCTGGAACTCGCACAAGCACCCAGTAGAATTCCATTAACAGCAGCAGTGACGAGCCACAGGCACGAGGCTCCACAGCACCCCTGGGAGCAGCCCGAAGCTGCCCCAAAATCCTGCTGGGATCACCTTCACTGTAGGGCTGCTGGAGTCTTTCAAGGTAAAAACCACCAAAACTTTGCAGTGAAGCAAAGATTTTTTTTTTTTACTTTTTTTTTTTTTTTTAAAGATTTGTTTCAGAAAAACTGTCAAAAATGTTTAATTGATGAAAAGCTGGATTTCCAAGGAAAGACATGCTTGAGAAGTGACACTGATAGCCATGTGAGTAGAGAGTCTGGGGTTGAGTGTGAGGAGTGGGTGGGAGCGCAGGGGAAGAGCACATTAGAGTTGCAAATGCAGAATGGAACAAAGCCCTCCATCATCCTAAAGTCTTTCCTAAAAGGGAGTTTTACTTTTTGACCTGATCAAGAGTTCACACAGAGCCGAAATGCCAGGCCTAGCTGAGAGCAGCAGAGAGGTGCTTTAGTCCCTTAAACACCCATTTTGAGCTCACAGGCAGGGATAATCTGACATTTCCCAACAGGAATCAGGACTGGAAAATCACCCTCTGTCCCAGTCCTGGCTGAGACCTGGATTTCAGCTACCCCACCCCCTGAGCACCGCAAAGCTCGCGCCACTCACTGCCAAGGAGCTCAGAGACGGACTCCTTGCTCCTGTACCCTCTCTTTTGAACAGGAGGTGCTCATTTACGGAATCCCAGAGGGATGTGGGATGTGTTTCTGCCGTACAACTGGCGAGAGCCAGCAGCCAGACGTGGTAGGATACTGAATCCTGCAAACGGGTACCAGGAGAGCTCAACTCCAGCTTTGATGTTGTAAAACTGAAGTTTAAATGAGCAAGGGAACGCAACAAGGATAGAAATATTCCCTGGTATTTTCAGAGAAAAACTTCTTTTTTACCCCCGTGGCTTATAAATCATGCAACAAAACTACAAAGCTGGAGATTGCTGTGTTTGACTAATGGGGCTGTGCTTTCCTCGGAGAGGAACGGTTTGACCTCAGGATGTCAGCATTAAATAAGACAAAACCATCAGCCACGCTCTCCCTTTTTAATCAGAACCGTTGTCGCCATGTTTCACCCATTTCAAAGCTTCATCCCTGCAGCTGGGTCTCTCCAGGGAGCCTGTTTGCTGTAGGACACCCACAGAATTTCAGGAGCGGGTGCCAGTGCTGCTTGGACAGCCCTCTCCACGCTGAGGTGCATCCCCCAAAGCTCAGATTCCCACGGATAAACTCAGGTGTGAAGCTGAAGCATGGCCCCAGGATGGAGAGCAATGCCCAGGAGCAGGGATCACAGCCCTGGGCATGGAAAGGGCCTCCCCTGCCAGCTGTGGGATGTGGCACCGGTCTGAGCAGCCCTCCTCGGAGGAAACACCAGGTTTGTTTAGTAAGAAAGAGAAAAAGACTTCCAGAGCTGCCCTTAAATAATCAGGGTCAGCACAAAACCAGGCCCAGGCACTGCCACACACCACAGTCCCAGCACTCCCCGTTTCCAGGTCCTTTCCCATTTGGATCTGCCAGTTCCCTGTTGCTGTAGCACCCGGGATGGAGAGATGCAGCACACACAAATCCAGCGAGAAATTGAAGGGAATTTTATTATTTACAACTTCTGCTTATATGCTATAATTCCATAAGGTGACTGGTCAGTGGTCACCCACCTCCTGGGGTGATTGGCTGGAGTCCTACAACGCCTATTTCAAAATATTTTCTGCCTTGTACCCAAACAGAGCAGAAAAACACCAGGTGTCCAGACACTGTTTACAAGAACCATCTTATTGTTTTTCATAGCCTGTGTGAGAAAGGAGAGATTCTCACAGAATATTGCAAGAAGCTGGGAAAACCTTCTGCCAGCAGCTTTCCAGTATCCACAGTTCCCCACCTCCCAAACAGCCCAGCGGGTGTGCTCTGAGCCTGAAGGGCTTTGGGGAGAGGACAGAGATGTCCCTCCAGCTTTTCGTGGCAAAACACCCACCCAAGGGTGGCTCCTGGGGAGGCCAAGTGTTCAGTGCCACCCCTGTGGTGACCTTGTGACAGTCAAGGCGGGTTCTGGTCTGGCAAACAGCTGGAAAACAGCTGCAGAAGGAATGAACCTCAGTGTTTGCAGCTGAAGGAAAGGCTTAAGCTATTCCTTGAAAGCCAGTGGGTCTTCACATGGAAAAAAAAAGCATCAAGGTGATGCCTGGAGACCTGCGACACCCAGGTCTGAATCTAAACTTGGTCTTAAGAGTTCTCCGATAGCGCAAAATAAGATAGTTCCTATTTTAAATCTTCCCCCTCAATTTTCCCACGCAGGGAAGACATCTGGGTTGTTTGGCCTCCTGATAAAACTCAAGAGAAGAAGCAAGCAGCACAACAGGTCAGTTAAAAACACGCACCTGTGTTCCCAGTGCTGAGAACACGAGCAGAACCAGCTGAAACACCCCGCTTTCAGCTGGCTTTTTCCTTCCACCACCCCTTCGAAAACACCCTGTATAGAAAACATGCACCATTTGGAAACAATTTGCCTCTCTTTTTTTTAATTTCTTTTTTCCTGGCTGAAAACATGTGCTGAGCCGACCTCTTGGGTCAGCACAAAACCACGTTTGGGGATGAACAAAGTAGTTTCTGGGAGCAATTTGCCCAGCGCCGCTGCAGGCCAAATTGGAGAGTTAAACTCGCCGGCGCTGCAAGCTGGCCCAAAATTACTCCATAGAGTCCGAGGCCACTCGCTCCGAGTGAAAAACTGAACATTATTTACCAGGAATAATCCAAGAGGATGGTTGTGTAGCCCAGGCAACCTGGCTGCTGCTCCAGCGCAGGCTCTGCAAGGTGAGGTTGGAAGGAGGGAAAATTCCTGCCTGATTTTCGGTGGGTGTTTGGAGCTTAGGGATGGAGCCCACGCTCGGGTGCCTGTGGCGAGGCTGAGTTTGGATGGTGGGTGGTGGAGGCACCACCCTTGAAGCCACTTCTCCCCATCCCTGCTCCTTGCTCACCATGAGCATCCACAGCAGGGCTCCGTGGGAGCTGCTCCAGCCCTGCTCCTCCTACAAAACCATGAAGAAACTCCTTTGAGGACACAATTTGCCCATGTTTAAAGCAAATATAAGTGTTCAAAGTGCATCAAACCTCAGGCAGGGCAGCAGGGATGGAGAGGGAAGGTCTCCTAGGAACTTCAAGGAAAAGGGATGGGTTTCTCCCCAACTTTTAAGAGGTGGACCCAAATTCAGGAGGAGAGCAAGAACACCGCTCCTCTCCAGGTGATGCTCAGCCCTTATTAGAGATACAAGAAACTCAAACAGGATGTGCTGAACCACACGGGGCTGGGAAGAAAATACCATTTTAAAGCAAAAAGGAGTGAACACAAGCACGGCTCCAATCGCTGGGCACAGGTTATTCAGTTTAAGTCTTTTCCCCCCATTCGTGTAAATTATAGAGGGAAAAACTATTAACAGAAAACAGTTTGCTCGAGACTAAGTTGCTGGTGGAATAACTGAATATTTAGCAAACCTGCAGCCAAAAGCGATGGGCAATTTTCAAACAGTCTCTTACAAGGATCAATCTTCAATCAGGGCCCTTCTGAAAATTGAGTCCACTCACAGGTACCTTAAATAAAATTTCGAGGAAAAAGTCACTGATGCAATTCGAGATTCTCAGCCTCTTGTCAACTGTGATTCTTTATTCCTGAGCTCGCCGTGGTCATCTGGAGGCATTTGGGATCAATTCTGCTTCCTGATTTTTACACAGCCAGCGAGAAAAATCTCCAGTACAGACGTGGGGGCGGCAGTCTCCCAGCTGCTGGCCCTTTGGAGAGGAGCCAGACATGGGGCAAGGAGGAGGAAAAACCAGCCCGGCACAGAGCCTGCACTGGGTTTGGTGACTTGTAACGAAGCAAAGGAGCTGGAGGCTTTAATCGAGATCGAGCCAGCCAGATTGGGGAGGAGGGAGCGAAACCCCCCGAAAATGAATTCTCTGCGAGACGCAGCTTGCCAGTATATCTGCTCGGTGACACCTCCTGTAAACTCCAGAAATGCAAATTGCAGCCACGCGGTCCCACCTCTGCAGGGAGACCGAAAGGCGCCGAGCAGGATGGCACCGAGCAGGATGGCACCGAGCAGCCACCCGGAATCCCAATGAGGCTCCGCAGGCGCCGCTCCTGCAGCGCTGGCTGCTGCCTGGGACGGGTGGATGGCACGCACAGGGCGCGGTGGTGACGCCCTGTTGGAGTCCAAGGCATGCCTCTGACAGCTCTGGCAGGTCAGGGAGCCCCGGAGCCCCTGCGAGGGGGTCTCAGACCCTGGCCAGAAGCCAAGAATGAAGGAGTTTTCGATCTTAGTCCATGGGAAAAATTACCAACACTGCGAGAAACATTGCAGAGCACGAGAGTTTAAAAATAGGTGACGGTTTAGTGTGTTGCAAGGTAAAAAGGGTGATTTTAGAACTTTTAGAGTAAAGATAAAGCACTCAAGATGGAGGATTTTGGGCATTACCCTGTTCTTCTTCTTCTTCTTCTCCTCCATCTTCTCCGGTGATGGTGGCACAAAATGATCGGTAGAATGAAAAAGAGGTAGAAATTACGTGTCTAGAATAGGTGCAAATTAATTGGTATAAAATGGTAAATAATAAATACGTTGTGAAGAATGGTTGGATCATGGAAAGGGTACAAAAGGGACGGGACAGCCCAGGACTGGGCAATTCCCATCGGACACGGCTGGCATCAGACTGCGGCCGGAGCTGAGAGCTGGCTGGAGATAAGGAGAAATGAACAACCTGAAACAACATCTGCAGGCGTTTCTCATCTGTTCGGGCTCGAAGGTAAAGCTGCACAGAGGCTAAAATAGAGATAACGGACTTGTGTGGAGTCACAACCCCCACAACGCCCTGCGGGGTGCTAAAGGATGCTGTGGCTAATGCCTGGTTGAGGCATCCAACATCCCGCGGCGCGGGAGGGATGGGTGTGAAGATCACCTGCAAGGGGCTGCCTGGCACCTCCTGGGGCTGGCTGGTTGTGAGAGCAGCAACTCAGGACCTCCGCAAGGCCCTTCCCATCTCCAAGCCTCAGCTTCCCACTGAAGCAAGGGTAATGCTCACCCACAGAGGAGTCCCTGGGTTCGGCTGTTTGTACCCAGCAAGCTCCTGGGAAGCTCAGAGCACAGGAACACACAGGGATGTGTCCTCCAGCTTCTGAGGGCACGGCTCAGGCTAATTACACAGCTCACCACCCCGACACCCGTTTCCTTCTAGTCCCACCTGACAACATCCAGACCCAGCAGATCTCCAGCACCTGGGGACACGGTTTAGTGAATATGGCAGCGCTGGGTTAATGGTTGGACTTGATCTTAGAGGTCTTCTCCAAAAATAATTAATAATTCTACGATCTCCTAAGCCACTCCACCATCCACACAATGGGAGCACCAGGCTGCGGTGCTGTCCCACACCAGAACTCCAACAGCTCCTGCCTGGCACAGCGAATCCCTTCACTGCCTCTCCAAAACCATCCCCATCACCGGCCCCAGCTGGATTCCCACACCATCGTGCGCCCACCAGGCCACGCTGGAGCACAGGAGGCCAAGAAAGCATTAAATATTGCAGCAGCACAAAGCCAGGTGGGAGCCCAGCCACAGACCCTCCATCGCTCCCACACCGGCCCCAAGGAGACCAAAAACTGACTGAATGACTCTGGCAATTAACTTCCTGAGTCTTTAACCCAGTTCCTTTTAAGGTAAATTTGCTCACGTTAATGGAAAAGGGTATTTTGGTTTTCCATCACCTGCCAAGTCATTTAAAAAATTGTTTTCCCCCCTTCTCCCCTCTGCATTCACGACTTAATTGCAACAGCTCTTTGACAGCAGATAGGTTCCAGTGGGCTGCCACTCCAGATGTCAGGAACATGTTAGCAGGAAGGGGCCCTGTAGGATATTTATGGCTTTAATTCCTCGGTAGAGGGTTTTGTTCTGTCATGCGGTGACACACGAATTGCTACTCATTTGATCCTGTATTTCCACATCAGTGACACTTCATGAAGGGCTCCTGGTTCTCTGCACTGTCTCCAAAGTTACTGGTCCCTCTTCTGCCAGCGCCAGCCTGGGCGAGCTGGGTGGCTGGAATTGCCAAAAGGGCTGTTCAGCAGCAGGTCTCCCTCCTGTGCAGCACTGGCAGAGGATGAGAGAACTGAGAACTCAGAAAAAAAAGACCAAAAAGTGGCTGAAAAGCAGCAGCAGAGGTCGTTTACCTCCTCCTCTCCATCCCCTTATCCACAAAGCTGAGGCATTTGCAGTGACCCCCTTGCTCAAGAGTCTGCAAGGCCTTCCCAGAGTAGATCCCTCATCTCATCCCACAGCCAGGAGTTTCCAGTCTGGGTCTACACCCTGCCATGCCTCTTCCCTGGTCCTAGAACCAAGAGCCAGACACGGTTAAGGGATAAAAGGGTTTTTACCTCGCTATTTAATAAGGATCCTTTTGGTGCAACAATCTGTCAAGGTGGAACACGCCAAAATGCACACACAGTGCATCACACGTACAATTTACAGACCTTGCAAATCAGCACATCTGACTGAGATGCCCCAAAGAGAGGCTTGAATGAACGGCAGGACATCCCCCTATTCTAAAGTACTCTGTTGCCTTTCCCTGGGCTTAGAATTAAAAGCCAAACACGGTTAGAGGGGAAAAAAGGGTATTTATTAAAGGGTTTTACCTTGGTATTTATTTCAGGATCCTCAGGTGCACCCCCTGAACAATGCACAATGCACAAACAATGCACACTGCCCGAGCAATGCACGCACAAATGGCCTCCCCACGATGATTTGCATACACAATTACAGACCTTGCAAATCAGCATATCTATCAAAGATTCCCCAGTGAGAGGCTCAAGAGAAGCCCCCATCCTGAGGAGCCTTCCCCCTGGATGGGCCTGCCTTGGTTTGCAGGATGTGTTCTGGAGAGGACCTTGGTGTCTGGGGCTTTCTGACCCAGCTGTGAGGTTCCCAAGATGTTTGGTCTCTTGGCTTAACAGAACTTTGGGCCTGAGCTGGTTATCAGACTCAGGGAATTACAGGTATGTGGGCTAAGAGCACTAAGGATACATGAAAGCTATATGAAAAGGGTATATGGAAAGGCTATATAAGAGGGGTATATGAAACAGCAAAAAAATCATCATGGCATCACTCCCCCCAGATGGGCCTAATCTCCGCTTACAGGATGTGTTCTAGAGGGGCCTTGGTTTCCCAGGACAGGATGAGGCTTTCCAGCCCCCAGCTGTGAGGCCTTTAGGATTTTTGGTCTTGTGGCCCAGCAGAATACCAGGACTACGCTAAGACACCAGGCTTAAAGAAGCACAAGTGTGTGTGCTGAGGGCACTGAGAATACATGAAAGGTGTAGAAAAAGAAAAGGCAAAAAACCATCACAGCATCACCTGAATGAGCCGGAGACACCAGGCCCTTCCCCACGGTGCTACACCTGCAGCTCTGGCAAGAAATATCCTGTGATGCACAGCCCTAAACAGACCATAAATAGATGCAGGATCAAGCCCCGGCTCCAAACTGCCGGAATATTGGCAGCTTGATCCCAGGTGTGGGATCAGCAAGCACGATAAACAATTACTCTTCAGCAGCAGCACTCTCCATCATCTCACTCACACATGAGCATGTGATGAACCACTCCATAAAACAGGGGAAGCTGAAGGGAAGGGATTCCAGAGAAGCTGTGGCTGCTGCGTCCCTGGAAGTGTTCAAGGGTTGGATGGGGCTTGGAGCAACCTGGTCTGGGGAAGGTGTCCCTGCCCATGGCAGGGGGTGGAATGACACGAGCGTTAAGGTCCCCTCCAACCCAAACCAGTCTGGGATCCTATGATTTCAATTTGGACTGGAAATGGGTTAAAGGAGCAGATTTGCCAAGAAGAAGAAAAAACAAACACATGAAAAATCCCACTGTAGTACGGGCTCAGCAGTGGTGGCCAGGTTTTCTGACAGACGGAAGGAGCACGGCTGCTGGAGGGGAACCGTGTGTTTTGGGACAAAGTTTCCTGCAGCTCTGCTGGAAACCAGCCCCATGCTCACACAGATCCCATGGGCTCAGCCACACTGGGACTGCCTGGGAGCCAGCACATCCCCCAGCTCGTGCTCCTTACTCAAAACCCACCCTTTAAATTCAGGAGCATCCCGGGAGACAGCAGATGGTGTGTGAGCTGTGCCTGTGTCGGCAGCACAGGCAGGACTGAACCCCATTCCTCCCTCCCGGGGCACCCAGGGCAGCAGTAGGGTGGGACATGAAGTCACACTGACCTGCCAGTGCCCTGAATTCCCACCGTTCCCCAGCTCTGAACTGCCTGAGAACAGCAATACCGAAGAAGATAACCCTGCTCATTTCTATTTGCTGCAGTTTATACACAACAAGAACAAGTGCATACAAATACTTTCATTATTTTGTCAATACAATTAGCTCGGGAAGCACCAATCTGAGCCACCGCTTCCCTCACCCCGTTCCTGGAGGAAATTGGCTTTGCTGAACGCCGTGGTTTGATTTTCCCCTCTCCAACATGCACATTTGCAGGCAGATTGGGCTCTCCCCCCTTTCCCCGGGAAAGCAATCTCGCCGGAGCACTGAGATTTCCCTGGCTGATGGAGACACCCTCCTGGGAAGCACACCGGGGGTCCTTCCCTCCATCAGCACAGCATCCCTGCTATTTGCTGCCACCAGGCAGCTTGCCAGCAAGCAGAGGAAAATGGGAAGGGGAGCAAGGAAAAAGGCCAGAGAGGATGGGGGATGACAGCACAAGCCAGCCTCGCTCTAGGGCTCCTTGTAGCACATCAAAAATCCTGCAGTTACACCATAAAAGCCAGGAAGGAGCAGTAAAAGTCACCCTGCCATCGAGGAATAAAGTCACCGTGCCATCACAAAT
This sequence comes from Machaerirhynchus nigripectus, assembly GCA_013397975.1. Lineage (NCBI taxonomy): Eukaryota > Metazoa > Chordata > Aves > Passeriformes > Dicruridae > Machaerirhynchus > Machaerirhynchus nigripectus. The sequence goes on from VZRQ01000711.1 coordinate 62,828, forward strand.
TTGCAAGGAATAAAGGCCCTCTGCCGCCGAGGAACGGAGTCACCCTGCCATCGCAAATGCGCTCGGCGCGTTCTGACACCTCAGCTCGGTCGCAGCCCGGATCAAACGCTGCCCGTGCCGGGGCTGCAGAGGGAGGGGATCTCACCTGCTCCCCCAGGGGCAGCGTCCTCACAGGGCTCGGCACCCTGCGGGCATCGGGGATACGGAATGAACCCGGGAAAAACAGCTACAAGAGGACATCGCCCCCCCTCGCAGGGGAGACGTGGTGATGGCAAAGCCAAATCGATTCCAACAAGGGTTTTGCAAAGAGCCCCAAGCCCCTGGCTCGGGTGCAAGGAGCTTTTGGGGCTCTCCCGGGGATTGCTCGTGCCAGAGAGTTGTGATGTTAACAGCATCGCTGCTCGGTCCGTGGGGAAGTGGCACCAGGATAGGACAAGGGGGAATGGCTGTAAGCTGAAGAAGGGTAGATTTGAATTAGATACCTGGAAAAAATCCCTCCCTGTGAGGGTGGGGAGGCCCTGGCACAGGGTGCCCAGAGAAGCTGTGGCTGCCCCTGGATCCCTGGAAGTGTCCAAGGCCAGGCTGGACAGGACTTGGAGCAACCTGGGACAGTGGAAGGTGTCCCTGCACGTGGCTGGGGTGGGATGAGATGAGCTTTAAGGTCCCTTCCAACCCAAACCATTCTGGGATTCCATGACAGCACAGCAGTCCCACTGCTCCCCCGAGTACAGACTGGCCCCACACTGCCCCTTCACCACAGACCCCTCCAGACTCGACCCCAGGGGCCCTTTCGGGGCTCACTGACTTCCTTTTCCCAGTCTTGTCCCATCCACACACACGGTCACGCAGCCATTCCTCTTGCACAGGACATAGAAAAGCCATTCAGGCTTGGGCTATTAATTAAAACCCAGTAATGCTAATTTTACTGCCAAGTTGGAAGATCCTTACTGCATTTTATTAGGTAATTGCCACTTGTAAGGGGTTTAAATTGATGTCTTTATTAGACGATGCAATACAGGATAGTTATGATAATAGTTGAAATCATATCCTATAAATGTTCAGCCACCTCCAGACGTTGCTCCAGCCTGTTCCTCCCAGCTGAATGAGGAACTGCTTTGCCCTCAGAGACCCCGATCCCAGGGCAGAGATAACCCAAACCACACAAATCCTGTAAAAATTATACATTTCTGCACGTGCCTAAGTGGGGAGAAAGGGAAAACCACAGGGCAGCCAGGACTAGCCTCTGATCACCCCAAAATGTTGCACTTCCACCACCTTTTTGTGTTCTCTTTTGATCTGTTCTCCAGCAGGGAAAAACCAGGCACCTGCACTGCTGAGTCATTTCAAATCTAAGCTACAAAGCCAATGCATTTTGTCTTTTTAGAAGCTTTTTGCTCATTCAGGGAGCTGATCTGTGTCAACCTGCTTCTCCTGGGTTGCCAGCTGTAGGGATACCTTATTTCCCAACCTGCTTCTCCTGGGTTGCCAGCTGTAGGGATACCTTATTTCCCAGCCTGCATCTCCTGGGTTTCCAGCTGTAGGGATACCTTATTTCCCAGCAGACCTTGTACACCTTCCCCTCCACAGTCTCCTGGAACATGCTTATCCCTGACACCAAGCACCTCTCAGCCATGCCTTGGACACGTGTGACATCCAACAGGAATGCTGGATTTCCCGTCCTTTCCCTGGGGAGAGGCACGTGGGAATGATGCCCGTGTGGAAGCAGGCTTTGCTTTTCCTTGCACACCAGGTCTGTGGAAGAGGGGACCAGAGGGACCAGCTCTCCAGGACCACCCTGAGGGCTGATGGCAGTGCGAGATGTTCCCAGCACAGGGAGAAGCACAAAGCCTCACGAGCTGCAACTTCCAGTCTTCCCGGCAGCAATCCCAGGATATCAATCTCCCCACTCCTTCCTGCAGCTCTACCAGGGAATGTGAAATAAATAACTCCAGCTTTAAGCCCAGGGATTTTAGGGATGACAACCTATGGATAGCTTGAGGATGGGTCTGGGAGTCACCAGAACTCCGAGGTCAATGCCCACGACCACAGGGTTTGGATCGTGTCAGTGCTGGGAAGGAGCCAGCGGAGGTGACGCCCGTGTGGGTGGGATGGAGCTCCCCCAAAACGAGAGATCCCGGGAGGCTTCTGCTTGAAGCTTGGCTTCCCCACACACCACCAGTCTCTGCCTTCAGCCCTTTGTCCTCTTCCTCACATCCCTGCCCACGAAAGCTGCCTCTTCCATCTGATCTCTCCGCACGCCAGCTTCCCTCCACAGCTTCCTGTCCACCCTTTTCTTTCCTTGCTTTCCCCATTTCTTTGTTCCCTCACCTTCCCTCCCTTCACAAAGATTAAAGCTGAGGATTTCTTTTCCCCCCTCTCTTTGGCAGGCTGGAATTGCTGGCCTGCACTTCTTGGGAGGAAAAAGCCCGTAGCAACTGCAAGTGACATTGGAAATCCCCTCTGCGTGCGTGGAAAGGGGAGGTGGTGGCTTCAGACAGAAGGGGGACCCGCGCTGCCCCAGCCTCAGAAGAAAAACGAGGCAGTGAAATAGCCTGGGGAGAATTGTTTTGTATTCAAATGAGGGAACTTTAATTCCCAGCTGAAAGGCAGGAAAAGGAGATTTACTGGCAAATGCAGGGACTGAGGGGATGCCTTGGTGTGCCAGACACCCTCAGCCAAGGGATCTCACCTGCCAGGTACAGAGAGGAGAGAGCAGGGCTGCCGGGGAGCAGGAGAGCAGGGATTGCAGGGAGCAGGAATGGCAGGGAGCAGGGATTCCAGGGAGCAGGAATTCCAGGGAGCAGGAGAACAGGGATGCCAGGGAGCAGGGATTACAGGGAGCAGGAGAGCAGGGATTGCAGGGAGCAGGAATGGCAGGGAGCAGGGATTCCAGGGAGCAGGA
>VZRQ01000711.1:65982-108197 GCA_013397975.1 Machaerirhynchus nigripectus
AGAACAGGGATGCCAGGGAGCAGGGATGCCGAGGAGCAGGAATTCCAGGGAGCAGGAGAGCAGGGATGCCGAGGAGCAGAAGTGCCTACGGTCACCAGGCAGCGAGGACTGAGTTTAAAAAGCAAACTCAAATTAACCCAGGAGGTTTGAAACCAGGGAAATTACAGGTTCCCTGCACTAACAAGGACCCAGGGCTCTCGTTTCCCATCAGGCTCCTCACAGCTTGCAGCAGACTCGACCCCGACTGATAAATTTACAGCGAAGGAAAAAATAAACGCTGGAAATAAGAGGATTCGCCTTCTTAGAAGTTTAAAGCCTATTACCAAAATAGGTGCACGGTGTTGCCATTATGAATGTCATTCCTAACACCTCCTGATTTCCCCCTTCCCGCCTCCTCCACTTTCACACCGAATTGTTCAAACTATTAGGGAACAAAAGGAAGCTGCCTTTTAAATCTCATTCACTCGGGCTCCTTGCCGGATAGATGGCTTCCCCTCTGAAGCTCTGTTTCACATAAAAGCATCTCAGCACGGCGCTGTAAATCTGGTCTGCACCAGCTTTTATGGGAGGCTGGGTTGGGTCCGCGACTGAATTACCATTTATTTATTTGCTTGCTTCAAATATTTTTATAAAACGCCACCGCTGCTGGGATTGGAGGGCCGGCATCCCTAAATGTGCGTTGGGAAGGGGGCTGGATGGAGCAGAGGCACCACAGGTCCCACCTCTGCCAGGAGGAGGCTGAGCTGAGCTGAGCTGATCCATCAGTGGGATCCGCCCTCCCCGCCCTGTGCCCGTGAGGGATGAGCAGGATGTGGAGCCAGGAGCCCCATCCCTGCAGCTCCAGAGTGCCCATCCAGCTGCTCTGCCTGCTCTGTGCTCCCACACTCTCAATAATTACACATGAAGTAATTGCCACCGGTCTCGGAGTAATTATGAGCTCAGTAATGCCCTCCAAGGCGGGGAAACTGAGGCACGGAGGGGTCTCACTCACCAAAAGCCACACGGTAAAGGAGGAGCAGCTTTGCCCTTTATCTCTACCCCACCCCTTTGAGGCAGCACATTCACATCCCTTGCAAGAAGAGAGGAATCAGGTTTGGGATGCTACCAAGTGTTTTGCTTTCCTTTGAAGCTTTTATCCTTCCCGTTTGCTGGAAAAGGGAAGAGCAATGTTTCAAACAAAAGGTCAGTTGAACCAAAGACTGCTGCCGTTAATAATGGAGATTTTTATGTGTTTTTGAACCGATTTTTCCCAGACAAACCATGAAAAACAGCCAAATGTTTGAGATTTCCCTATGAAAATCCTCACCTGACTCCTGTCTCCACCCAATGGTTAACGCTGCTACATCCCACTGGAGAAGTGGGGATATCCCAAACCTGCCAGGAACCCCCTGGATCAAACACAGCGCCCCCTCCTCCTCACTTCCATCCCTTACAGACTCCTGCACCATGGCAAACATCCCAACGCAGAGCCGAGCCCTGTGCCCCCCAGGAGAAGCCTTCACTCGCCCCCCACCCGCCTGTCCTCACTCACCCAGCTGCTCTCCACAAAATCCCTCCCTTTGCCTCGCAGAGAGTTTTACAGCCTCCTAATAATCAATATCGATTTTACTGCCTGTGCTATTATCCCGGTTTAAAGATTTATTTCCTTGTTTAGCAGCGTGTGGAGACGGGCGGTTTCCAGCACGAGCCCTGGCTTTCCCCTGCCCCACGGCCGAGCCGGGGCGCTGATCCCACACTGGAAAATAACCACCAGCTCTTAGGCGGGGGCGCCGGGGTTGCGATCGGGGGGACACGAGTGCACGAGCTCATGGCAAGCCCTCGGACTCACTCTTCTCCCACTCATTTCCATCAGCTCCTGGATTTTAGGCTTTTCCTGCGGTGCCGGTGCCAGCTGACCCCACGGCACCGCGGGTCTGCCAACCCCTGCACCCAATTAGCAGAACAGACCACGCGAAACACACGCTTGACGTTGATGTGATTTAACATTAATAACCAGGTTTCAAATATTTATTACAATGGCTGTTTTTAATAAATATTTCATGAACACCGATTTTTTTTTTCAATTTTTTTTTCTCCACCTCTCTCCCCATCCATTGCCAGCTTTGTGGGCTTAATTTGCCTTAATGAGAATAAAAATCGCTCTGATAAATTGCTCCTTTGCAAATGCACGCGACGTGAGAGCACCACTTGGCTGAAATATTTGTCGTGGGGAGCCGAGTGCTGCAAACAGACCCTGGGAGTGAGGAGCCCTGGGGAATCCCCCCTGGCATGGGGCTTGGAGCACCCTGGGCTCGGGGAAGGTGTCCCTGCCCACGGCAGGGGTGGAAGGAGAACTTTGAGGTCCCTTCCAACCCAAACCATTCTGGGATGATGCTGTTTTTCGGGGACCACAAGAGGTCCCAGACACAAGCTGGAGCAAAGAGGCAGCTTCACCCCCTAATATACAGAAGAAGATAAGGGGATCTCCCACTTTTATCACGTATTGATGGGAGCATCCAAGATCTTCCTTGCAGGAAGAGCTGCTGTGTGTTTATGCCCCGATCCCAGGGAAGTCTGGAGTTAATACACTGAGGCTCAGCATTAAGAGGTATTGAACTAAAAGCTTTATTGAGCACATGCAGCTAAAGCTGAGGCTTTTCCCAAAACCAACCCAAGCACAAATCCTTTCTCTGCAGGCACCAGGCTGGGAGGATCCTCAGCATCACCCCCCAGCCCGGGGCTGTGCTCAGCCCATCCTCCGTTCCGGTGGGAAGCACCTGTGGCTCCCAGTACCCGGCTCTTCCCTCCCACATCCAGCAGGGATTTATTTTGGGAGCTTGGCTGGCTTGGCCAGCTCAGCAAACAGTATCTGGGTTTCTCCCTGCTCCAGCATTCCAGGCGTGGGAGACAATTAGAGCTGTCTAATCAGCAGTGCCAGGGGCAGGGCTTTCATGTGGGGACTCTCAGGAGGGGTTATTACCATATGAAGCATCCTTGGCTCAGCTTTGCTCAGCCACAGCTTTCTGCCCCCTCCTGCAGCCCCAAACCAAGAGGAAATCCAAGTGGGATGTGCAGGGAGAGCCACAAAAGGTGCTTAAGAAGCAGAGCTTCACTTTGTCTTTTGCTGTCGCTTCATTTCCTTTGATGTTTCATTTTCCTTCCCTCCTTAGCTTTATTTATTCTTTTATATTTATTTTATAAGGCACATTTTGGTGCATTTTACAGCCCTCCAGCTTTCTCTCCGTGCCCGTTGCCCTCTTTAGGATGCTGGGGAAAGCATCCCTGGTGCAGAAAGTGGGGAGCCAAGCCCCATGCCACAGCCAAGAGTCCACAGCAGAGGTGATGAGGACAAAATCCAAACAAAGCCGGGTTGGAAAGGGCTTGGAGTAACCTGGTCTAGTGGAAGGTGTCCCTGCCTCACCTGCAGCAGCTCCTTCCAGCAAGAACAGCAACTTTATTATCCAAACTGAATTGTGGGGAATCAAAAATAAGCATATCAAGCTTTCTCCTAGAAATCCCCCTCTCAGCAAGCCCAGAAGGAGACAATATTTATTTATACCAGCTGGAAAAAAAAAAAAAAAAAGAAAATACATTGGATATCATGAAACCTCCCCTCCTCGGGAGCTCGTTTCAGTAATCCTGAAGTTTTGAGTGAAATGGAACAAAAAGCATCATATTCAAGAAAGCTCCTCTGCAGTGGGTCAGAGATGCAAAACACAAGGGGATCTTTGCCAGGCCAAGTACAAATAACCCCCCAAAAAACAAGGTAATGGGCATTTGGGGTCATAAATATGAATAGATGAAGCAGGAGCTGAACACATTGGTTTTAACGAGAATGATCTAGAAAAAGGTATTTTTTTACCCCTTCAGCAATTCAGTATTTTAATGCCTTGAACTCCCCCCTCCCCCAATCTCACTTTTACCAGGTGTGCAGAAAGTTACCAAAAAACATCAATTGGGAGATGTCAGAATGAAAAATCTCAGCATTTCACTTCAAAGCAAAGCGTTCTGCTTCAAAATGTCGGTGGTTTATAATTCAATAAGCCGATTTGAAGCATCTTATCTGGCAGGCCTCTGTCAAAAATGGGAAAATCGACTTCTTCTTCCAACAGTTTTGGTAAAACCCTATATTTCTTAGGCCCATTTTCAGTCACATTCTATCACCTTTTGTTTTCGTGTTATCTCTGCTGAGACTCCTTACAGAAAATCTTCTCCTGCTTAGGAAACGGGAGCTTGTCTCCAGTCAAATCCTACAATACTCTGACCTAAAACACTAATAAACAAGATTCCTGGAAAAACACACCCAGTGCAGGAATATCACTTACTGCTTAGGCAGGTGATGCCGTGCAGGAAATACCAGCCACATATTTGGGGCGAAGTTTATGTCTTGTGTTCATTGTTCAGCACAACAATTGGGTTCTTGGCCAACCCCAAGGCACTGGGGGATTAAACACAACCAGTAAAACCAGTTTCATGGTTTCTAACAACAGCACACCACTTCCCATCGGAAAAAGGAACCCTTGGAGATGCAAACTTGCGGCAGGAATTAATGTCAGGGATGATCATTACGGAACTCAGCCCCTTCACGGAGGGAAAATCAGTTTAAAAAAGCCTTCACAAAGCCCAGCTTGAAATCTAGCAGCCAAAATCTTCCCTGGACGGGATAAGACGTGCAGAAAACACGGGAATGAGAGCAGCCAGGATTCACATCCCTGACCAGCTCCCTGTGGGCAGCAGCGTCCCAGTGCCAGGGGACCTCTCTCCACGTATTAATGCGGAGAAAAGTGACCAAAATGGATATTTTTTTGCAGCTGCAGAGCATGACTCCATTTCCCCCCCCCCCCCCCCAGGCAGATAATCATCTTCCCAGGGTGTTTTCTGCATAGGCACGCATGCAGGGACACGAGGAAAATCTGTGCTCTATTTTATAAGCTCATCGAGATTCTAATCTTACAGCAAATAAGGCATGGCATCTAGATGGACGGCATTACAGGAAAATCAATATTGATTATTAGGAGCAAAGATGCGGGATAGAGCTGACAGTTAAAAATCCTTTTAAGGTCTTGGGAGAAAAATGACAGCTCGACACAACAAATAGGGCAGCGCTGATTCAACAGCTTCATCACCCAGGGGATCAGTGGGGACCTTGGGCCAAGCCTGGGCAGCTGCAGGAGCCTCAGCCTGGGGGAAGGCAGGACCAAGGTGCTTTACTTTACACAAGGGGTGCACCACGGAGTTGTTAGAGCTGGAAAAGTCTGTAAGATCGGGTCCAACCGTTCCCCCAGCACTGCCAAGCCCACCACCAAACTGTGCCCCCAGGTGCCACAGCCACATGACTTTTACATCTCTGCAGGTATGGGGACTCCACCACCGCCCTGGGCAGCCTTTTCCAGTGTTTAACAACCCTTTCCATGAAGAAATTTTCCCAATATCCACACTAAACCTCCCCTGCTGCAACTTGAGGCCATTTTCTTTCATCCTGTCACTGTTCCCTGGGAGCAAAGCCTGACCCTCACCTGATTCCAGTTGTAGAGAGGGAGGAGGTCCCCTCGGAGCCCCCCCAGCTCCCTCAGCCTCTCCTCACCAGATCTGCACTCCAGAAGGGATGTGGGAGGTTTGGGCTTTCTGAATTGGAAAGGATTGCCTGGACAGGCAAGCCTGTGGGTGCTCCAGGCTGAGGGAACAACCAGTGGGAGAAGCACCAGGCAGGTGAGGTGCAGGAGGAGTGGCTGGCACTCACATTTAGGGTCAGCTGACAGCTGTGTATCCATGTAAAACACACCTGCGCAGGGAAATCCAGGGATTTCCTCTCCCTGGCCAGGTTTAAATTTGAGCTGTGGGAAGAAAAGGAGTTTCCCTGCCTACTGCACGGGCAGCAGGGAGGCTTTTCCTGCCTTTACAAGCACTTGTCCTCCACTCCGGCCACAGCACAATCCAGCCTGGCCTTGGGCACTTCCAGGGATCCAGGGGCAGCCACAGCTGCTCTGGGCACCCTGTGCCAGGGTCTGCCCACCCTCACAGGGAACAATTCCTTCCCAATATCCCATCTAACCCTGCCCTCTGGCAGTGGGAAGCCATTCCCCCTTGTCCTGTCACGCCAGGCTTTCTCCAAACTCCCTCTCCAGCTCTCCTGGAGCCCCTTTAGGCCCTGGCAGGGGCTCCGAGCTCTCCCTGGAGCCTTCTCCTCTCCATGTGAGCAGCCCCACACCACGGAAAGGCTCCTCCTTAGCCCAGTTTGCTGTGCCACCCTCCCCTTGCAGGGGTGTGGAGCCTCTCAGGACCACAGAGCCCCGGTGCTGCCCACGAGGCTCTTCAGGGCTCAGGTGCCAAAGGCAGCTGTGCAACAAAACCAGCAGCAACAAGCCCCACGATGAGCCAGACTGGGCAAATCCAGACCTCCAGTGCTTTTGGTCAGACACCGTGTCCCCGTGGGAGCCAATTATGTCCTGGGAAGCCCCAGGGGCTGCCAAATTCCCAAAGTCTTTATGAAAACAGGTTCCCTGTTGAAGATGGTATTTTTCAAGCAATAAAGGAACAAATTAGGGAATTTGGGGTTTTTCCTGCCTCACAGAATTCGACAGCAGGGACTCACCTTGCTCAGAGCCCTGCAGAAACAAGGACCTGCCTGCTCAGAACACTTGATCCCAGCTGATCCATCCCCACCTTGATCCCGACTCCCACAATTACACTGAGGGTAAAGCAGGAGCTGAGGTGGGAAAACACCAGGGATCGAGTGGCTCTAAGGCAAGAGGTGCTCAGGGCACCGAGCTGATGTGGCTCCTCAGTTCATCACTAATTGGGATGGATGGTTAAAATAAAATAATGCTGCCTAATCACCTTGAGATCCTCCCAGGCACAGCATCCCTGGGGAGACTGATACCTTAAAAGTCACCTTAAAGGGAGCAGCACCAGGCTCGTCCTCTGCCTGGTGAATATTTGGGCGTTTCAGCTGATTATTTCAAGGCAGAGAACACAACACGGACACCCAGCTCGCTGCAGCCACTGGTTTCTCTGGGATTGCTGGGATGCAGCCCTGCTCCCCAACGCTGCAGCTTCTCACGCCAGGCCCAGCGGTGCCTCCCTGGAATAACTGGGAAGCCGTGTCGCAGGGACACCGAGGGACGCGCTGCTCGCTCTGCGGCTGCATCCATCCCTCCCAGGGACACGCCGATGTCACAGCCCAGCCCCGAGAGCAGGAGCAGAACCAGCCCTCCGAGGAGGACCTGCCCTCTGGGCTTTGGGTAAAGACCAAAGCAGCCCCCCATCGTGCTGGAGGTTAGGAGCAAAGGACAGCCCGGGAGAGCAGGGATCCCTGCAAGGGGGAAACGTCGCTGCCCAGGGACACCTGCCTCATCCCTAGGTCCCTCACCATGATCCCAGCTACCCTTCCAGCCATCTCAGTGCCTCCACAGCCCCCCACTCCCAGCCTCTCCACATTAACTCCACACCCCTGACGCCCTCCAGCAGCCAGGATTCCCATCCCAGCTGCATTTGCAGCAAGGCACAACCTGAATCTTGACCTTACCCGAAGGAAACCCGTCCCAAACCCCACCTTCACCGCACACCCCATCCCTAGGCAGCCTCCATCCCCTAATCCCGTCTCTCACACGTGGCCCTGCTAAGAGCAGCACTGACGCTGAAGTTGCAGCCAACTTTTCCCCGAGTTCAGCCGGAGCCAGCTGCCCTCCGCGCCGCCGGCACGATCCACCTGCGGTTGCCAGCTCAGTGGGCGTGAAGGGACCGCGTGGAATACAAATGGACTCTTTCACTTAGCAGGAGGCAGGTAATTTCTTTTGTCCCCGCTGATGCATTATTGATTGTGATGAATGTCAGAGCAGGAGCCTGTTCCAAAAGCCATTAAACAATAATTTCATCTCCGGAGGGTAATTGATTGTCAGAGGGAGCAGCTTTGCCAGGCGCAAGGTGGTGGTGACGGGGAATGTTTGTATTTGGGTGGGGACAGAGGGAGTCTTGGGCAAACCGCATGATTTATTAATCAAACATGGAAAAAAGAGTTGGGAGAGGGAGTGCGCTGGAAAGAAGGAGCCAACTTCTTCCGAGCTGCTGGGCAAGGCTGAGAGCCAGCCTGACCCCAGCCCGGCTCCGTCACGCTTTGGAGAACACCCCTGATGGCACTTTGCTGGGGGCTGCTGCGCTCCAGTGACACCTCCCAACACTGGCCTGTCACCTCCCCGTTATTCCAGCCTGTGACCCGCGCATTAAAGTGCTTTTCTGACACTCCTCAGCTCCTTCCCTGCCTCTCTGCTAATGCACTGCCAGCACAGCCGGAGCGCTGAGCGGGCTGCACCCCCAAGCCCCGGCTCTCCCCCTCCAACACTCCCCCAGCCCAGCGCGGCCCTGTCACTGATTTCAGAGGGAATCTAAGCCTGCATCTCAGCCCCATGAAGAGAGCACGGGAAGAAGCAGGAGAAGAAGGGTCTGGATTTGGGAACTGGGATTGGAGTTGCAGTTTGTGGCGTGGAGCTGGAACGCAGTGAGGGGAGAGGGGGACAGACCCTCCCACCCCAGAGGAGGGGGACAAGAGCCCAACGGCCCCAGAACTAACCCTTGCTGGTTAATGGTCATTTACCAGCATTTAGAGACACAGCCCCATGAAGGGGCACAGGGACACGTCCCCAGCTGTGCCCAGCCTTCCAGCAGCACACCATGCATCCCCCCTGTGTCTGTCTGTATGTCTGTCCGCACACCAGGGGTGGAGGAGGGCAGGGATGGAGCAGCATCCTCACCACATCTCCTGCAACAGCCACAGGAGAGACAAATCCCTCTGTCAGGAGAAGAGAGGGAGTTTATCCGTCTCCTCTGCGGCACATGAGAGGTGGATTTATCACAGATTTCCCTTTCTCCCATGCTTTATTTAGTAGTTCATTATCTTGTCAGCTGGAGCCGGCCAGCTCCCACAGCACACTTTATCACTCCCAAATCCCTGCAGGAGCCACTCGAGGTAAAATGCCCACCTGGACCACCTGAAGGCCACATCTGATCTGGGAGAGGACAGATCAGTGGGGAATAGGCTGGAGTGCAGAATGAGACAGGAATTCCTGCCCTCTGGGTGTGAAGATACAGCACTGTGTAAGCAACTCACCATTAAACACCCTCCCTGTGTCAGGCTAGTTAAAAAAAAACAATAAAAGATCAAAACCACAAGCAAGATGAAAATCAAAGTCCTTCCAGCAGCATTAGGCAATGCCTGTTGCCTTCATATCAATCACACGGCCTGGAAATATTTCTAATAAAAAAGGAGATTCTGTCCCCACCACAAAACTCTCCAAGGAGCAAGAAACAGCAGTGCAATGTCAGTCCTAGGGAAGAAGGAGTAGTGCAGCCTTCCACGGCCTTTCCAGGAGCTGAGCTGGTGCAATACACAATTTTCTAGGCGTATTTGCCAGTTACCTTCATACGAGGTGGCTGTGATCAGTATCTACAGGGTGGTTTGGGCTGGAAAGGACTTTAAAGATCATCTCTATCCCACCTTCTACTGTCCCAGGCTGCTCCAAGCCCCGTCCAACCCGGCCTTGGATGCCTCCAGGGGTGGGGCAGCCACAGCTCATCGGGGCAGCCTGTGCCAGGGCTTGACCTCCCCTCCCAGAGGAGAAATATTTGCATATTTAAACCCCTCCCACTGCCATAATCACCTTCCACCTCCACGCTACCAGAGGAGGTACGAGCTGCATCACCCTGCAGAGGACACAGACGCTTCCTCGACTTTCAGGACCAGACCTTGAAGAAGCTCAGCACAAATCTTCTGTGTTTATTTGTTTCCATTTATTTTCTCCATTACTTTTGCTGCGATCAATACCATTATTTGAATAAAAATGCACTATGTACGAGAGCAAATGCCACACAGAGAATACCAATTGAACACACTGCCTTGAAGTGAAGCCATCGAGAAGGAACACAACTCTCCCAGGGAGCAGGAGGCCATCGAACCCCTATGCCAGCACGGCACCGAGCCGCGCTCCGTATGGAGCGCTGAAGGGAACTAAGAAGAAAGGGAAGCAAAGAACCAAATCCCCACTTCAAAAGCCTCCCCGTTTCAAAGCGTGGCACGAGCGTTAGCTGACTTGTCTTCCCAACGCCCCTTTGTGGGAGCACTGTTGTTTTCTGTGCTGCAGGAGCAGCTCGGTTCAGGCCCCGAGCCGAAGCTTCGCGGGCTCTGTGGTTTGAGGTTTGCAGCAGCCGATGAGCAGGGGGGCCCCGGGGTGCTGTCCTGCCCTGCCCTGGGAGCTGGGGGGCAATGCCAGGGTGGAAAAGGGGCAGTACAAGTGCTTTCTTCCTCCATCTAAACCCTCGAGTTTGTTTGTTATTTTATAGCGTCTTCCCCATACTTAAAGGGGCTCCGGGAGAGCTGGAGAGGGACTGGGGACAAGGGATGGAGGGACAGGACACAGGGAATGGCTTCCCACTGCCAGAGGGCAGGGATGGATGGGATATTGGGAAGGAATTGTTCCCTGTGAGGGGGGGGAGGCCCTGGCACAGGGTGCCCAGAGCAGCTGTGGCTGCCCCTGGATCCCTGGCAGTGTCCAAGGCCAGGCTGGATGGGCTTGGAGCAGCCTGGGATAGCTGAAGGTGTCCCTGCCTGTGGCAGGGGGGGGGACGAGGTGGGCTTTAATGTCCCTCCTAACCCAAACCTTTCCGGGATTAAGCTGTGGCAGATCCAGTGGGAAATCTCATGTGGAACAAGACCCATCCTCAGGCTGAGTCCCTGCCAGACAAATTCCAAGACCTGAACTGCCAGGGCGCTGTCCTGCCATGCAGGAGGACACGGGGTCCGAGCTAAGGAGACACAACACACCAAACCCTCCTCCTCACGCTCGACACCAGCAGGAACTGCCCCGGCAGGGCCTGAGCCCCGGGCTCCTCTCCCAAGCATCCTCCACAACCCTTCCAAGCCACTGCTCAGCTTAGGAAATCAAAGCACGGCGACTCGAGGCGCTGCTTCCAGCTTAGCTTTCGCTGCTGCTCTTAACCCCAGCGACCTTTCCGGCTGTGCCCTGCCAACACAGAGGAAAACAAGCCACTTGACAGGCTCCCTTCTGCTCCAGAGGAACATTTCCCCAGGAAAGGAAGATCAAGGAAGGCACCAGCTCTCTGTCTAAAAGATGAGGAGATAAATTCCAGCTGACATTCAGCACTATCAACATTTTATGAGCTTTGGAATCCAGTTAGTTAGCCAATATTTTACTTAACTCCAGTTTAGATTTAAAAACTTGACCTTCTCCGAGCGCGTCTGCGTCACATTTCACTGGGCCTCGCGCAGCTCCGCGTGCCAAGTACCGGGTTATTTATCCCCCCTCTTTATTGCTGCGCTGATATTTGTTCATTTGTACCATTCAAAAATCAGTAAAAAGATGGGGGTCCCTGAGCAGGCACTTGGGGCACCCCCACGGCTCTCCAAGCTGCTTGTCACACGTAGCAAGAGGCAAACGACAGCAGCTGGCCAGGAGGGCTGCAAATCAGGGCACAGAGCAGCCCTGATCCTGCTCCTCTTGCTGAGGGAATAGCAAATTGCTTTTTAGTTGAGAGGAGGGGAGCAGTTTGGATGTCCAGACACAGATCAGAGCCCCTTTGTGCCTGGAACTGGGAGGAAGAGTCACCACTGCTTGGTCATGGAAAAGGCCCGAGGACAGGGCGAGGCATCAATTCCAGCTCCGGCAGCAACAAACCACAGAGCAAGGAGGGAGATCTCCCAGAGGGAAAGGGAGCAGTGGGACAACCACCCAAAGTGTCAGAGCTGGAAGATCAAAAATACCAAAGGTGGAAGATCCCCCCAGGAGTGTGGGCGATGGGTGACAACAGCAGTGACAGGTCACCAACACAGTCACCTGGCTCCTTTATCTCCTCTTTGCAGGCAGAAACATTGCAATGCCGAGGCTCATCAACACCCCAGCACCTGGCTGGACATACAACTTCCCAGGAGATGCTCCTCGCTCCACTGGCCTGTCTGGGGTCACACACAAGGCCCAGCAGTTCCCTGACCACATCTCAGCACGAGCAGCTCATGGTAGGCAAACAACCCCATCCCCCTTCTCACACCACCTGCCTAAAGTAATACTGGATGAAAGAAATGTGTTTTAACGAGGTAAATTGATTTAGTTTGGTTTATTCATTAACACGTCGATCAGGAATGATTTATGGCCACAATTTGCCAAATTATTTCTCTATTGATCAGCCCAGGCTTGTTTTGTTGTAGGTTCAGTCAATTAGGAGGAGTAGCACTCAGGTGGGTAAATTAATCAGTCTTAAGTAGAGCCCGCCCATGGAGAGGGGTTTGGCAAGCCCTGGTGCCAATGCAAACCCTCACCGAGCAACCCCGCTGAGGTGAGATTTCTCCTCACAAAACAGCCAGCAAAAGGTGCTCAGCAGCTCCTCCTTCCCAGCAAACACAGCGCTCAAAACCCCGTTCTGCTTCCCACCACCAGCAGAGCGATTCAAACCTGCGCGGCTCCGCACTCAGCCCTCCGAGCCCAGCTTGTCCCACCTCAGAGTCCCAGAGTGGCTGGGGTTGGGAAGGCACCTTGAAGATCATCTCGTTCCAAACCCCCATCCCTTCCCCTTCACCAGGGTGCTCCAAGCCCCAATGTCCAGCCTGGCCTTGGACACTGCCAGGGATCCAGGGGCAGCCACAGCTGCTCTGGGCACCCTGTGCCAGGGCCTCCCCACCCTCACAGGGAACAATTCCTTCCCAATATCCCATCTAACCCTGCCCTCTGGCACTGGGAAGCCATTCCCTGTGTCCTGTCCCTCCATCCCTTGTCCCCAGTCGCTCTCCAGCTCTTCTGGAGCCCCTTTAGGCCCTGCAAGGCGCTCTGAGGTCTCTCTGGAGCCTTCGCTTCTCCAGGTGAGCACCCGCAGCTCTCCCAGCCTGGCTCCAGAGGGGCTCCAGCACTTGGAGCAGCTCCATGGCCTCCTCTGGACTGGCTCCAGCAGCTCCAGGTCCTCCCTGTGCTGGGACCCTCGAGCTGGAGGCAGCTCTGCAGGTGGGGTCTGACCTGAGCGGGGCAGGTTCCCCCCTCCCTGCTGCCCAGGACACAGACAGCTCTCCGGGCTGCCAGGGCACATCCCCAGGCCCCATCCAGCCTTCCACCCACCAGCACCCTCAAGTCCTTCTCGGCAGGGCTGGACTCCAGGGGTCCCTCGGCTCCAGACACGCAACTCCTGGGATGGACAGACCCTCCCTGGAGGCGGCCACCAGCCAGCGGCAGAACAAAGGGCAAATCGTGGGGAATGCGCCATCCACATGGATCAGCATGGACAGAGAGCAGCAAAAGCAGGAAGGGCAGATGGCCACGTCCCCACGGCCGGGCAGAGCAGCCCTGCTGGGAACAGGGAACAGGCACACGGCTGCCAGCAAACCCTCTGAGCGTGGCTTGACGCTCTCCTGCCTCCTGCACCCCATCCTGTCCCCGGGGCAGCGCTGATGGACGGGGCTGTGCCCTCTCCTTATCTGCTCCAGCTCCGAGCCAGGCAGCGATGGGGCTCGGGGAAGCCCAGGCTGAGGCAGGCAGGGTGTAATCACACGGGCTCATCTCTGCCCCCAAACCCAGCTTTTAAGGGCCATTTAAGGCACTTTCCTTAATCTCAGCGTTTGCAGCAGAGCCCAATAAATCACAGCGCAACTCCCCCGCCGGCAGCCACAAAGCTGCTCCCTGCAAATGCTGCTCTTCCCAGATTTTTCCCCCATGCCGGAGGGAAGCATCCCGAGGGCTGTGCTGGACCTCACAGGAAACACCTGCTCGGGGCACAGAGTCCCTGGCCGAGTGCCCCGAGCGCTGCTCAGCGTGGGTGAGGGCTCGTCTCTGTCTTTGCAAATGTCAGGGCTTATTCTTTCCTGAATGAGATATGGATGTGGCAGCGTGATATTAAATTACAAGTCAAATAGTACAAAGGCTTTTAATTACACGCCAAACACAAGCTGCTGTCAGAGAGGAGACACTGGGCTCGATGGCCCATCAGGCTGTTCCGCTCTGGCAACTCCTATCTACCCGGGAAAAGTCCAGGAAATTGGATCGGTAATGGGAACGGGGGCCTTTCACCTCCAGCCCAGCCATTCACGTCCAGCCCGGGAGGGAGAAGGAAAGTCATTACCACCCTGCTGGCCGGGCAGCAGCCGGGGTGGGACGAGCCGGTGGGGCTGCAAAGCACCGGGAGAGTGAGGAGTGGGTCGTGGCCCCTGGGAACCACAGCAGCTGGGTGGGACAAAGCTGTCGGAAGCGGGCGGGAGCATCCCCCCAGCTCCCAGCGCTTTCTGCCAGCCAGGAAGATGTCGCAGCCCCTCACTCCCACGGCGTGGAGCCTGACCATGCCATGATCAGCCCTCCTGGATGAGTTTAGAGGCAGCTCACCCCCGCCCTGGCTGCAGCCTGAGGATATTCCCTCCTATTTATGGAAAACACTGGAATATTTACGCTCCTCTCCCAGCGAGGGTGCTGCAACACTTCGGTCCTGCAGAGATGAAGGAGGCGCTTTGATGCCGGCCGTTTTTAACAACCTCTCACTGCAAAACCCACCCCTCTCTTCAAGGGACGCGCTCGTACCCTCACAACACCCCGGGAGGTGGAAAAGCTCTGAACTCGTCAAGGACAGGAAACCAGAGCAGCAAGAGATAAGGGACTTCACGGCCACCACAGAAGTTGGTGGCAAGCAGAGAACGGCCGCGTTTCATCCCGCTCCACGAACAACTTTCCTCCTCGTTCCAACGCCCCAGACAGCAAAGCCAGGGATGGTGAGACAAGGAAGGGCTGAGCTGCCTTGCCAGCATGACTTAGCCGAGGTGTAAATTGCAAAAAAAAAAAAAAGAAAAGAAAAAAGGCCTCTGAGAGTCATTTTTCTCTGGCATTTTGCAGGAATTCCCGTGCTCTGGTACCCAGGCTGTCGCATCTGCAAGCTCTGCCTCCAATCTGTAAGGCTAATTTGTTCAACAGCTTTGTTCCCCCTTGGGAACGGGGGTCGCTGGTCACAGAAGATTGATTAAACTTCTGGTGTATCAACATTAATGAAAATCGACGCTAATGAGTGGGGTTTTTTTATGGCAACCCCATAAAAAGCGTTAGGACAGGTAAACACAGGAACAGCCAGGCAAATCAGCAAGGTCCTGTGCTCCTACAAGCTGTGCTCGCCTTTGCCAGTCCCTCACATTCCTGCAGGCTCATCCACAGGATTATCCAGATCAAACTCCCAGTCAGCCCCTCGGGAGTGACACAGTGGATTTACAATCCCAGAATGGTTTGGGTTGGAAGGATCTTAAAGATCATTTAGTTCCACATCCCAAAATGGGCAGGGACACCTTCCACCTGCTCCAATCCCCTCTAAAATGGCCTTGCACACTCCCGGGGGTGGAGCAGCCACAGCCTCTCTGTGTATTACCTCTGCATACTGAGAATTTCTAGCCTGGGAATGGGATGTTTCATCCTTTACCCACCCCCTTTCTGCCCTCTGGGGTAAATTTGACTAAACTGGCATCAGGGGTTTTTCTTCTGAGAACTCCTTGCAAAACAGGCAAAACCCAGGAATAAAAGCCTACCCTGACTCCAGGGTTTGGTTTCTGAGACCAGCCAGCCTCCAAGAGTGGAGACAAACCTCTGTTTTAGGGCAAATAGCACCAGACCAAAACCCTTCCTGGCTGCCCTCTGGGCCCCAAAATGATGCTCAGTGGGGGAAATCACAGGAAAGCAAATTGTTTTCCCCTTCCAGCCTTCCCCTGTGGCATCGGGGCTGCAGGACCAGCACACTGCCACAGCACGGAAATGCCCGGCAGAGGTTTTTTATTTCTTCCCAAGGTGCTTCAGCCCTTCAGGTTTTCCAAGCCATCCTTTAGAGGTTCCAGATCTAAACGGGATGATTGCAGGAGGCTCCTTGTTATAGGACATCATTAAAAATAATGTATGTGCTTGAACTGCAGTCGGCGGGGCCGTGCCAGGGATGAGCGAGGGGAAAGGAGAGTTCTCTGATCTTGGAAAGAGAGAACAACCTATTAAAAAGGAATTTAGTTCTCATGTAGAGCTATCAAACTGCTGGAAAGCCCTGCTCTCTGCCTCTGGGCTCTTGTACCTTTCAAGGACAGCAAAACTCCAGGTTTAAGCCCTTCAACTGTATTTGAATATTTAATTTTTTTTTTAAAGTCAGCTCTTGTACTGCTCTGGCACCAACTCATTTGACCAGGAGAGCTGAGAGGCCCTGACAGCTCCTGCAGTTTCAGCTCAGTGATAGTATCTTCCCCTTGAAGCTCCTGCCCCAGTCGCTCCCGTGGAACAGAAATAATCTCTTTTGTTAAATATACGCACACCAAAAAAACCTTCTGAGGCTGCAATTCTTACTGAGGTTTGACAGAGGAGAGATGTACGAGGCGCCCAGCTGGGAATTCCCTCCTTGTGGCAGGCATGACAGCGAGGAGGCAGCTCAGGGATTTCTCTCTCAGCCTCCCTCCCTCCCTCGCAGCACCATCAGCAGCACCCCCAGCCCCAGAACCTTCTATGTTTGAAAGGCTCCTGCAGCCACCCCTGCAGATCCCACACAGATCCCAGTCCTTGGGACTGCGGTAAGAGCTGCTGTAAATCCTTACTGACACAAAAAAGCCGATTTTTTGCTGCTCAGAGAGAAGCTGTGGCTGCCCCATCCCTGGGAGTGTTCCAGGCCAGGTTGGACGGGGCTTGGAGCAATCTGGGATCGTGGAAGGTGTCCCTGCCCACAGCAGGGGGTGGGATGACAGGAGCTTTAGGGTCTCTTCCAACCCAAACCATTTTGGGATCCTGTGATTTCTGACAGGGAGAAACGAGCTCCTGCCCTACCCTGGACCCAGCCCCTCATTGCTCCACTCCTTCCCCACGTGTCTCTCCCAGGAGCCCACCCTGAAGCAGACCCACTCCCCATCTCCCCGCTCTCCATCTCTGCACAGCCCTTGCACAGCCACAACCCAGCAGCATCCCCCTTGGGCACAGAGGATTCTATCGATGCCAGGAGTCCCCCCACACACAGCCCCTCGTATCTCTTTGGCCTTGGCAATGTCTTTATTATTCATGCACTCATTTGCTCCTGCACCAGCTGGGAAAAGTGGAGAAAGATTAATTCCCAAGGAGAAAAAAAAATAATAAAATAAACAAGCAGGATTGCTGCTTTTTTTTTTTTTTTTTAAGGGACTCTGATCCATTCAAAGAGCTGCCTTCTCCAGGCCTCCCGTGTCACTGTTGATTGAGTTTGTTCCCTCCTCACCTCCTGGTTCTGTTGGAGTATCTTGTCTCCTCAGTATTACTGTCGCACTTCCTTTTCATATGCCTGAAATACACACTATTGTGTTCCGACTTTTAGTTTTTGTGCAGGGATCCCTTTCATGTCTCGTCTTCTGTAAAGTCCTTTTTTCTTGGCAGTCAAGTGCATGAATGTTTGCTGCCAGGAGATTTTGCTTCTATTGTATTCCAGACATATTATAAGGGGTTTTTTATATATTTTTTTTTTTTGTTCTATATTGTCTGTGAGGTGTTCCGTGGTATTTTTTTTTCCATGTGGATGCTGCCTGCCTTGCCCCTGTGCACATGGGAGCAGCATCCTCAGAAATGAGCATGAGGAGGGGTAAGAGGGCAGGAGCTGGAACAGCACTGCTCAGGAACACGATGGAATTATCCTTCCCCACGTTACACGGGGTTTGCTGCCAGCATTCCCTCTGCAGAAGTGGGACAGGGAACAGCAGAGTGGTCTGTGCCACGTCAGGATGCCGCTGTGACCAAGCAGCCAGGGGTTTTGGTGCCAGGGTCCATGAAAGGACCCTGTTAATCCTCATCTAAAGGCCACTGGATTTTCTTCTGCTAAAATTCACCTCTTCTGGCGACTTCCCTGGCAGATTTCGGGCTTCAGAACAGCAAAGTCCAGATGAGCAACACAAAAAGAGAAGATGTGTTTTTAGGAAAGCCAAGGGCATGAGCCTTCAGGAGGCTGCTGCTGGAGAGCAGAGCCCAGGAATCCCCCACCTGCCAGACCCCCATCTGTCTCCCCAGTGCAACGGGGATCCTGAACCCAATTTCAGCAGGAGGCTGGTTTGACCACAGGAGCAGTGAAAGGGGTCCTCATCACCCATTTGGTCACTCAGCAGCGCCAAAGCTTCGCTCTTCATCTCTCTGCCAAGCTGAAGGAGCCCTTCCTGCAGCTCAGCCTGGTTCCCCAGCTCTGCTCTTCCTCACACCCCACCTCCCCAGGTCAGGGAAAAGCTCTGCAACCCCTTTAATCAGCCTCCACAGCTCCACCAGTACAACCCAGTCACGCATCAAGAGCGACAGCCTCAACGCATGGGGTGTTTCTAATCCTCTAGAAGTGAAAACATCAGAAAACCCAGAGTTTATACGACTTCAAACAACTCTACTGGGGGCCTAAAGTCGGAACAGCTTCTGGAGAGATTAGTTCTCCCGTAACACGCTCGTGACCGGGCTTTCTGATCTCTATCAGCATCCCTCAAAGAGCAGCTCCTTTTTCCATCCCTTCTTTGGACCCCTCTCCTCAACTCTTTGACTAATTATAGTTTGTTGGTTGTTATGGCAACTACAGATTTCTCTCGGCATCCAACTCTCACAATTTGGCTGTAAATTGCAACACTGGACGAATACAAATAGAGTTCTAAATCCTTGCTTGCCAGCCTTCCTGGTAAATCCCCCCACAATGCAAGAGCTGCCCCGCTGGCTCGATCGGATTGAGGTTGCTCAGGGGGCCTGCAAAGCCAGGGCAGCCTGCAGAACCCTGTGGCAGGTGGAGAATGGCATCATTCCAGGCTCCCAGCACACTCCCACCCCAAAGGATCACGAGCAGGGCTCGTTACTGAGCAGACATTAATGTACAGCCTCACCCACTGCAGCTCAGCCCTGCTGGGACACTTTTCCCCACAGCTGCTAAGGAATAATTCAAGCCAGACACATGCCAGGAGTCAGGCTGAAGTCAATTCAGCCCACCCCAGATGAGGATGGATGCTCCAGCAGGACTGCACAGCCGAGCTTGGGATCACTTTTTTCAGCTGACGCAAAAGCAGAGCTTTTAGAAGGCAAAACCAAGGGTTTCCCCGTCCCTTCCCCATTTGTCCTCATCCCCTCGTGCTCGCTCAGATTTGCACAGCTCAGGACATGAGGCTGATTCCAGCAGCAGGGACCAGGCCACCCTGCACTGCCAAGGAACACAGTCCTCCTCCTCTCTGCTCCTCAAGCATCTCACCCCGAGCAGAGATGGATGTCCCTGCGTCCTTCCACACTATTTTGATTAGAGGCAGTGAAAACACTGCTGTGGGCTCCACTTCCCAACAGACAGCCCAGTTCCTTGGCTGGGATGGACAGTGAATGTCGTGTGAGCAGCTCCACCAGAGTTTGGAACCCTCCACTCGTCCAGCACAGTGTCCCCTGCATGGGGACAGAGCAGGGAAGCAGCTTCCCCACGGCACAAGGGATCAGCTCCACAGCACACATTGCACTCTGCTGATTTTCACCCATCTCAGCAGCACAGGGTGACCAGATGGGTAAAATGAGGAAAAAAAATTAAAATCACTTGTCCTGAACTTGCAGAGACAGCAGCACCCTCCTGAGCCGTGATCCAGCTCCCAAGAGCACGGGAGGTTGCAGCTGGAGGTTTGGCAAATTAACATGCCCCACACACTGCTGGGATCTGCAGAGTAAAACATTTCACACCTCACACTGCAGTACCAGCCAGGAGAAATGCAGATCTCATCCACTCGTGACCTGCTGTTATCCATCACACGTGTCTGCTCATGTCTATCTGAACCTCAGACATTCCAGGACGGAGACTCTGCTCCCTGTCCTCAAGGACCCTGCAGCCAGGGCTTTGCAAGTGATGAATTGTTTTGTCGCAGCCTGGCACACACCAAACCAAACCAACTTTCTCCTCACCAAAACTAAATGTGAGATTGATGGGGATGAAATCCCGTGAGGGTAGAACAAGCAATTTGGCTTTTGGTGGAAATTTTGGTGGTATAATGCAAAAAAAAAAACCACCAAAAGATGGATCCCCCAACGTGGACCATAGATCACATCCCATTTTCCTCCTAAACTAGAGCGAGGATCTCCCAAAGGTCTGGTGAGCTCTGGCACAGGCTGCCCAGGGAAGTGGGAGTGTCCCCAGTTCCTGGAGGGATTTAAAAGCCACCTGGATGTCACACTTGGGGACATGGCTTAGTGGTGGCCTTGGCAGTGCTGGGTTAATGGTTGTACTTGGTATTTTAAATCAAACAAAATAATTGTGGGATTCTTCCACCTCTCTGGTGGGTAGAGCTCACTTTTCTTACGAGCACCTTTAAGTAACCCGTGGAAAATAGGAAACCCCATAAAATACCATCAGCAAATCACCAGCCCACGGCATAAACAGGATGCAATCCCCCACCTGCCACTTGCAGCCTCCCATGGACATTTGTGGTGAAGAAACCCAGTTTTAGGACCACCAAAAAATGCCCAGTGGGTGCGCAAGGGGTGACCCAAATTCTTCCTACTCCCCCCAAAACGGTTCATCCTTTCCTTACAGAGCTCTGGATGAGGAGGAAGTTGTTCTGTGACATTTGTGGAGTGCCTGCTGATGGAGAGCTCTGTTTACCAGGCCAGCTGGGGAGGGACCGACCATCGGCTCCCAGCGTGCAGGAGATCAATACTGTAATTGGGCCTGTTTGTAGCACATGAACTATTGCAGCAATCGGGGCAAGGAGCGTGGAACAGGAGGGACTGGCTTAGCAGGGCCTTGCTGCCCTCTGCTGTGCTGATGGAGGCCTCCTTTGCTGCTTTTGGAGATGGGATTGCATCCCAAATGCATCACCAGGGAGCGCTGAGCCACGCTCCTCCCGCTGCAAACCCCACTGTCCCCCCTCCTGGGCCAGGTGAGGCAGCTGTGGACCCCCCACCTCCCCTCTGCAGGCAGGTAAAGGGCTGAAGTCCTCTTCTTTCAACTTAAAAACAGATTTACACACAGGAAATCATGAACCTTCAAGCTGATTTCAAAGGGGGCTGGGAGGAGGGAGGAGGAAACCCAACAGCTGCTCAGATTGGGAGGGAACAGAGAAAACGAAGAATTACGAGTGGCAGTGATCAATAAAGCACCAGGAGCCTGACACCGAGCCCTCCGCTCAGCCTGGGGGAGCAATTAGGCAGCTAACGAGGGGAACCCCCCCAGCAGGCAGGGCCCTCCCAGGGGAATGGGCTCCCCTCCCACGCCCACCACCAGGGCAGAACTCCGAGCACCAGCCAGGCTGCCGGAGGGAAGGAGCATCAGCTCCATCTTAGAGCAAACAAAGTGGTGGAAGCTCCTCTCTGTCTCTTTCCATCCCTGGCAGTGTCCCAGGCCAGGCTGGACGGGGTCTGGAGCAACCTGGGCCAGTGGAAGGTGTCCCTGCCCGTGGCAGGGGACAACGAGATGAGCTGTAATGTCCCTCCCAACCCAAACCATTTGACTCTCCAGCTTCTCCCACCTTTCAGGATGCCTGGAAGCTCATGGCTCTGGACGTGCTAACAGAGCCCCAAGTGCTGAGTTTCTGGCCAGTCCGGCAGCCTAGACCACGGCGTGGTTTCGCCCCCCAGCCCAGCCGGAGGTGCTCAGGTGCTGCACGGGCACCGCCTGCCATCTCGTGGGCAGTGGAAGACTTTTCCCGCAGGGCTCCTTTCTCCCCTTGGTCCTTACCAAGCGTTTATCCCCAGCCCAGGCGCTCCCTGCTCCCCCAGCACACGCAGCATCGCTTCACAGGTCACCGCGCTGCCTGTACATTGAGGGGAATTATTCATAGGCCAGTATCAAATATTAAAAGCAGAGTTGTATCGACATATTCTTTGTATAGTCAACACTTTTATCAGCAAATTGCCCTTTACTTTTTTTTTTCCCCTCTGCTCCTTCGGAGTATTTCCTGAGCAGCCTGAGGGCTTGCTGCTGGATCTCGCTGTTTAATTGTGTCTTTACACTCCCACACACTCTCTCTCTCTGGCTGGAACTTTCTGGAAGCACAGAAATCACCTGGCCCAGCAGGCTGTAAATTTCTGGCCTTCTCCAGCAAGGAAAACCTTCAGTGCAGCTTCTCCCACCTCCCCTGCTCAGCTCAGCAGTCTCAGAGCAAATCCTGCTGCCAGTATTTGAGAGAAATGTGACCTCCTTAGTACCACACCTCAGAGATCACAGCCTGTCCTGCTCTGCCCAGGAGAAATCCACAGGAAATCATCGACACCACCACCTATTCCAGCTGCTTTGGTTGCCTTTCTGCCTCCATCCCCAGGAGCCCCTGGATGGAAAACCCTCAGCTCCAAGTCCCAAATCATCCCAAGAAAGCAGCCCAGACGCTGCTCCTGGAGCAGGCTGGAGTCACCTCCTCTTCCAACACAATGGGGTCTGAGCCCGCCTTTCCTCCCCTCTGACACCTGCAGAACCCTCCCGAGAAGGATGGACAAGAAAAAGGCAGTAAGTGAATGCACCAGGCATCATTTCCACAGGAATCTGCAGTGCAGGTGGGCGTGGAGAAGCCAGTTCAGCCCGAGCAACACACGCTCACACGCGAGGGACGGGCCCAGACAGCATTGCTGGCTCTCAGCGCGATGGGAGGGCAACAACCCGGGATGGAAGTGGTACCAGTGGTACTGGGGAGGTTTGGCAGCTTTTGTACAACTGGGATGAAGAGTTTTCCTCCTCCTAACCAGGCCAGGGAAGTGCTCCAGTGCAGGTTTCACACTAGCACAGGTGGAGACGCAGCCCCAGCCACTTATCGGAACATTAAAGTTCTCCTGAGCCGCCGAGTTAATTCCTCAAACGCCCTTTCAAAGGGCCAGATAAATACAATCTGGGAGCATCTCCGCTCCCTCGGCTCACATATCTTTAGTCGGGCAGGGAGATAACATTTCATACAGATTGAGACAGTTTAAGCAAAGGTTGCTGGCTAACCTTTCCAGCAGCGGCTGTTTCCTGCGCTCTGGTTTCCCTCCCCAGCGAGGAGAACCAGTGCAAGCCCAGCCCCTGCCTGTCCAAGCGAGTCGTGCAGGGTGCTGCCTCCCCACACCGGCTATTTCCGAGGACTACAAGCCACCACCCGTGTTTTGTCAGCTCCGTGACACCGATGCTTCCCAAGCAGAAGGATGAGTGTTGTTACTCCAGTGTTACACCCCGTGTGGACACACCTGTGTGGTTCGCTCCAGCTCAGCCTGCCAGCTTGGCTTCACCTGTGGCTCACACCAAGGGTAACGTCTGTCTCTCCCAGTGAAGACCAGCCCTCACTTCAAGGAGGTGCAGGTGCCCTCCACAGCACTGCTCACAGCTCACCTCGGCAGTGGGAACTGTGGGCCACCCTGGCCTTGGGTGAGCTGGGCTCCAAACTGATCCCCCAAGCTCTTCCCAGACGCAGCAGGACACTGCAGCCTCTGCTGAGCACGACCCCCTCAGCACAGCCTGTGGAGATCTTCATCTCACCACCACCCAAGCACAGCCCAAATGCAGCTTTCAAGTCTCAGAGAGCTGAGATGAGTTTGGAGTGAGGGTTTTAGCAGGAGCTGTTAGCCCCAGGGTCCAACCAAGACACAACCCCATCCCAGACTCCTCTGCTCAGCTGGGATGGGCTCCAAGGGCAGCAGAACTGGATCCCTTTATCGCTCATCCCTCACCACTGGAGCCCCCGGACAAACAGGCAGCACCAGAGCGAGATGGGGAACATCTCCAAAGCCATGGCTGGCACGGGAAGGAAGGAGGAACACTGGCAAATGACAGAGCCCTTATCTTAATTACAGGCTTATTTGCATTTAAATGAAGGTTATTCTATAATTACCACCAAATGTTTTGTGTTGCAGCTGAAATACCTCTCCATGGGCTGTCAAGCTCCTTCCCATTTTCATTTTCATTTTCTCTTGCCATTCTTCTGCTTCCTAATCAGCTGGCACACGCAGGGGGGGATCCGCACGGCCCAGCAGTGCCAGCCCACCCCTCAGAGGGGGCTTGGGTACCCCTGATGCCATGGTGATGTTTTGCCTTTTCTTTTTCTACACCTTTCATGTATTCTCAGCGCCCTCAGCACACACACTTGTGCTTCTTTAAGCCTGGTGTCTTAGCGTAGTCCTGGTATTCTGCTGGGCCACAAGACCAAAAATCCTAAAGGCCTCACAGCTGGGGGCTGGAAAGCCTCATCCTGTCCTGGGAAACCAAGGCCCCTCTAGAACACATCCTGTAAGCGGAGATTAGGCCCATCTGGGGGGGAGTACTTTAGAAGAGGGGGATGTCCTGCCGTTCATTCAAGCCTCTCTTTGGGGCATCTCAGTCAGATGTGCTGATTTGCAAGGTCTATAAATTGCACACGTGATGTACCGTGTGTGTGTTTCGACATATTCCGCCTTGATGGATTGTTGCACCATAAAGATCCTTATTAAATACCAAAATAAAAACCCTTTTATCCCTTAACCGTGTCTGGCTCTCGATTCTAAGACCAGAGGAAAAGGCATTACCACCCCAGCCCTGCATTGCTCCCAGGGAGAGGGAAAGGATGCAGCTCCCTGGCTGCCTCCAGCAGCATCATGGGGGATGAGCAGCTCTGAGGTTCAGGCACTGGGGTTTTGCAGGCTTCCAGTTCAAAACCGAGGAGATTTCTCTGTGCACATGCACATTAACTCATTAATTAACTGCAGCTTGTTGCACCAGAGTGCTGTGAAAGGCACAAGTCGGGGAAAAAAGTCTGTAAGAGATCAAATTCAGGGAGAAAAGGGATTTGGAGCAAGAACAGTCTCACACATCCTGCTCAGAAATTCCCTAACCATAGGTTGCTGGAAACCAGCATCCAAGGACATCTCCAGCCTTCCCTGTCCTTTTGCTGTCCGTGGTTATTCCTGCAGGCAGGATGGACACACACCAGAACCCAGGGGCTGTGTTTGCGCTGGAGCCCGCACTTCCCTGGCAGGAGACAAAGCTCTCCTGTAGAGAAAATAACACCCAATTACACCATTTCGAGCGATCACAGCGAACAAACCCATGCAAATGGCCAAATTAAGGCTTAAAAGGAGCTTTCTGCCTTTTCCTAAATTGTTATACCTTTCATCAAACCCCTTTAACAATCTCTCTGAACCTTTTGTCTCTCCAGCCAGGAGATCCACATTAACCAACCAGCCCATCCAGGGCTGAACACGACAACAGTGATTACAGACACAAGGTCTCCTGTTGAGGAGGGGGTAGAAATGAAAACAGACGCTTGTCTCTCTCTAGACCCATCGCTTCTCTCCCCGCTCAATCCTGGCTCCTGCACAGCCTCCGCATCCCCCTGCCAAACTCCAAGTCTCTGCCTCCATCTCATGGAGAGACTGGATTTCTTCAGCTTCGTTACTTTTTTTTTTTTCCCTTTCTTAAACCAGACAAAACCCACCCCCTCTCCCCCAATTTCACATAGCCCCAGGCAGACTTACAGCACGGAAATTTTTAGCCTGGACAATTATCACTTGGCAGAGAGTTAACTCGCTGCAAACAGGATCTTATAATGGGCAGTCTCGGCTATAAACAACTTGACTGGCTTCATTTTAAGCAAGTTCCATACCTCAGGATAGATCTCCCCCCCTTCCTCTCCCCAAGTCCATTTCACAGCTATTTATGTTTAATAAGAGGCAGCACCAGCAGCATGGGAAATCAGCAGCACAACCACCATGCAGGCTGGGTGCTGGCGCACACACCAAACCCATTTCTCCTCTCCCTCCATCACAGAGAAAGCACAGACTTAAGGGCAAAGCCCTGCAGCGAGCCCCAGTCCCGACTGGGTAACCCGTTCCTATTCTCCCAGCAATCCCAGCAAGGGATGCAACACCCACAGTTCCCACTCGGCCCCCACAGCCGGAGCTGCCTCTCTGGTGTTTCCAAGGGCAAGTGCCACAGCTGAAATCTGTTTCCTCCCCTCTATCAGCCTCCAGGCACTGCTGTTTTTCCACATGGAGCCCAGGAAACCCTGGGGGAAATGCTATTTTTACAGTCCAGTTGCCCCCGAGCTGCACAGCAAGACTTGAGCAGGGATGTGTTGAGGTGCTGCTGGAATTCTGAGTGGGATATTTTAGCTGCAGAAGCCTCTGCCCATGAAAACTCCAGCAACTCATCATCCAGTAACATCCGTATAAAATCCGAAAGGCCTCGCTTCCTTTCCCTCCCCCCAGCAGCAGTTTCATTAGTCCACACTGATTCCCATCTCTAAATTGCATCAAGGGAAGACAATCCTGCAGCCCCGGCTCCCCTCGCAGGCGCCAGGCAGAGCAGCCCTGTCACAGGAATTGTCACAGGAATTGTCAGGACTGTGATGAGCCTTTGGACAGGGACTGCTGGGATGGAGTCACGGGCTGGTAATTAAGTGACAGCATGTGCCTGGCGCAGAGCTGGGAGCGGAGGAAGGATCCGCTCCGGGAGGTGCTGCAGACGCTGGGAGGGGGATGCAGCTGCAGCACGGAACGCTGCATCCCACGGGGTGCAGCTCTAAGCTGGGAGGGATCTGCTCGGGCAACACAAGACCCTCGTCTGCCACCCTGATGGAGAATGACACCTGGTCAAAAAACTGATGACACAAGGGGAAAAAAGAAAGGCAGGGAAGTGCCACATGATACAAGTTTTGCTGCCTTCTCCGTTGTGGAAAAAAATAAAAACCATGATAAAGTGGACCATCCACTGTGTTAGAGGGTCTGGAGGCAGATTAATTGGGTTTTTTTCCCCAAAAGTTTTAAGGGGTCTTTCAAGAGCAAACCACTACATTTTCCAACACATCCAAGTTTGGGGAAGTACCTGCTTTTATGTCATGTGCTGTAATGGAGATTGTGCCATTATTGCATGACGTGACTGTTCAGATCATTTTAGTTCATGGATTGACGTGTGGAATGAGTGGCTAAGGATGCCAACATCAAACATCACTTGGAGATGGAAAGTTTTGTTTCAGACCCATCTTTAAGACCCTGGGCTGTACAGAAAGGAGCTTCCCAGTGTTCTGGAACCCTGGAGGGGCCCAGCACTGCAGGAATGCCAGACACCTCACCCTGGAGCCAGTGCTGCTCTTCCCCTTTGCTGTCAGGGCTTTCAGCACAAAATGAAACTCTTCCGAGCTTCTAATCTAGTTAAAAATCTCTTCCAAACCTTGCCTCCTCTGGAAAGAAAAAAAAAAAAAAGAAAAAGAAGCAAGAAACATCACATCTCTCTTCCTTCTCCATCTCCCTCCCCTCTGCCTTCAAGTGCTCCTTGGAGTGTCTCTGCAGAATCATGTTTATATGCAGTGAGTGCTGTTGTTAGTTAATAACATCGCGATCGCTGAACCTCCCTAATGAAAGAGAGAGACAACATAAACTGTCATTTCAAACAAACATGCAATCAGGGTACCAGCAGCTCTGAAAATATTATCTTCCCCAATTTCACGGGCTTCACGCAGGAAATAGGCTGCTTTCATGGAGATTCTGGTGCGTGGCTCCTCACACGCAGGATCGGGGAGCGGGCTGGGAGCGGTGGGGACACATTAAAGCCATGAAATTGTCTGGGATGTGAAGGAGGAATTGTTTTAACAGCTGGAGCCAGGAAGGACACATAACAGCAGTGATTATATCTTCATTGCTCATCGTAACCAATGCACCAGGCAACTTGTAATTAGGCTGTGAGAGGCTGAAGGTTTGATAGCGAAGGCTTTGAGCTCGTGATTAGACACAGCACATTTGTCCTGCCCCACGGCCACCCCGGCCCCTTCAAAAGCTCCTGTCAGACTTTGAGTGCTGCAAACGCTGCTCGACCTGCACAAAGCTGTGCCCAGGATTCTGTGGCTGCACGCTTTCCTCCTCCTCCTCTTCCTCACAAACCAGGTCATAGAAGCCCAGAAGGGTTTGGGTTGGGAGTGACCCCAAAGACCATCTCATTGCAACCCCTTGCCATGGCCAGGGACACCTCCCACTGGAACAGATTGCTCCAAGCCCTGTCCAACCTGGCCTTGAACGCTTCTGTCTCCACAGCTTTTGGAAAAGCACCATTTTCCAGCTTTGGGGGGATCTCCAGCTGACCAAGCTTTATGGCTACAAAGCAGTGCTGGTTTAGAGCAGCTGATCAGCTCCATGCTTTGAAGACCTCAATAACCTGAAGTGTCAATTGTCCTAAAGAGCCCATGGATGATGGCAATGGTCCTTCCATCACAGAGGATGTTTCCCCTCTCCATTCAAAGACCTGTTGAGGGTTTGACAGGCCACTGGGGCTTGGAGACCTTGGGAGAGAAGGAATTGTCTTCCCAGCCACAACCCACCTTGTTCAGAGCCAATGGAGGCAGGAGGAATCCTGCCTGGCTTTACCTGGTACCACCTTACACAGCCCTTCTCACGGGAGCCAAATCCAGGGTGGATTCACCTCACAGCTTCGTGGTCTGACCCTGCCTCTTGGATCTGCCTGGATGAGCTGCTGCTTGGTCCTTATTCCAACCAGAATTAGGCTCCCGACAGGCTGCATTCCTGCAAGGCTTCAAGGGACACCTAACCTGAACGGAGAGCGGGCAGAGCCAGAGCTGACACCTCCCAAGGGCTTTGCCTCGGCTCTTTCCCCCCATAAACATGAGGGATCCCTCTGGAAAGCAAGACTGAAAGATAAAACCTCCTCTTCCTGCTGATGCCATCACCACCAAGTGATGCCATCATTTCCAAGGCAAAGTGGAAGAGGATCATGGGAATGCATTGGAATTACTCCGAGGGTGCTTAAGGAGAAAAACAGACAGAAAAGGGACTGAATTTTCCCTTGCAAAACATTTGTTTTGTGCACCATTTAAAAAAAACACCAACACCTTAGAAAAAGCCACACTGAAGTTATTTACTGGTCCTGTCTCTGACCATCATGGGAGGGACAGAAAACAGGGTGGGAAGAGCTGATCCCCGGCAGATCCCCACACCAATGCCTATGGAAAGGGATAGGGTTAAGGATGTAAATAAGGGGGTAATTCCCCCTCACCTCAACATTTTAATCGACACCCACACACTGACAGGACCTCGTGGGAGAGCCACGCGGGAGGTGACAGCACTGCCACCCAAGCCTGGCAGCCGACTTCAAATCGAGTTTAAAAACTCTTCTGACATTTAAGAAAAATCAACAAGCATCTCAAGTGATGAGGGGACCAGGCATCTAACTGGCTGAATGTCACATTTAAAGCTGCAAAGATAGCAGCTGCTTTATCTCCTCAAGCAGGTGGCTGGACTGGTAAATAAGGCACCGAGGGCTGGATTCTGCTCTTGCACCTGCATTTCTCCATCGGCAGTGACGGAGCGACTCTGGATTTGCACCAGCATGACAGACAGCCAGGACAGGACTGAAGAGTCTATTAAACTTTAATACTGCTGAGCATCAACAACGAGCGTGTTACCAGCCCCCTGCCTCAACTCCAAACACCTATACGGGTCACAGTCACACCAGTAAAAATTTATTGATTTAAATTGGCAGTGCCCTTTTGGAATCAGTTGTCGTTCTGACTGATGTAGAGATATGAGCAAAAGGACATTTGAAGCATTTTAATGCAGTTTTTACTGCATTATCTCTCACCAGGATCTTCGCTGCTTCAAGGAAATGACTCACATAGCAAGTAGCAGAACCCAGTGTAATTAACGACCTGGCAACTCTATAATGATCCTTTCTACATAAAAAGGTCTTCCCTCTGCTATGAATAGACTTCAAGTAATTTATTGCAAGCCATATAAAGAAGAGACTGCTTTGACCTTGGGGATTTTAAGTTGTGGTGGGTTTTTTTTAACAACCATAATTGCAAAGAATATTTTAAGTGATAGCCCTTAAAGAGAAATTTTTAAATGCAACGTGAAAAGTGAAGAATCATCACAAACAGCCTTCCAAGAGAATATTAACAAGCATCATCTGCATCATTTAGGGATGAGATTTCAAGACTAAACAACAGATTCCTTCCATTTCTTACGGGTGTTACTCCAAGCCTCAATGCACTGAAACACAGGTGTGGTTTCACTCACTCGAGCAGCTCCCAGGGTAGTATGGGTTTGTAGGAAAGCCCATGGGGAAGCCAAGAACAAGCAGGTTCTCTGCACTCCCCAGGCTGTCCCACGAAGCTGATCATCTGCCTTTTATGAACTGAGCCAGGATGACCCAGAGTTTTCATAGAATTACAGAACATCCTGACTTGGAAGGGACCTGCAAGGATTGAGTCCAGCCCCTGGCCCTGCACAGACACCCCAACAACCCCACCCTGGGCATCCCTGGCAGCGCTGTCCAAGCGCTGCTGGAGCTCTGGCAGTCTCGGGGCCGTGCCCATTCCCTGGGGAGCCTGGGCAGTGCTCAGCACCCTCTGGGGGAAGAACCTTCTCCTAATATCCAACAAAACTTTCCCAGGCACAGCTCCAGCCATCCCCTCTGGTCCTGTCCCTGTCACAGAGAGCAGAGATCCGAGCTGCCCCTCAGGAGGAAGCTGCAGACCCAGATGAGGTCTGACCTCAGGATCTTCTCCAGGCTTGAGAAAAGTGTTTTACACATATTCAGCCCGCACACCCTCCCCCTCCACCCTCCTGCTCACGCAGAGCTCTGCGCTCCCCATCCTGAGCTCCCTCTGCTCTCATCAGCACTCGACATGAGAAGGAGCTCAGCCATGATTTACCACAGCAGGACTCTGGGTAAACTGTTGGCTTTATGTCCAGCCTGATTGTTTCATATCAGCTTTTACCGTTTGCAGTAAAGCCTTTACTCTCCCCCTCTCACTCACACCTTCCCTGCCCGTGCGTGTTTCCCACTTTCCCCCTGTTTCTCATTTCATCTGCCTCGTGCGTCTTTCATAGCCCCAGTCCCCTGCATTTTCACAGGGACAGAAGCACAGGCAGGTGATTTAAGCAGGAGTTGAGTTCACTCCATCAGGGCTCTTTTCAAGGTCTTTGAGAGAGGCAGGGACACCTGGAAAGGGGTCACATCACACGCCGGATTAGCTGTCGCAGGACATCTAACACGACGTGCTAGAGCGACTTCCACCCTTTGAAGTACCCGGAGCTGTTTTGATTCCTTTCCCAGAGCTTTGGGGATGTCTCGATTACGAGGAAACACGTTGAGCAAAGGAATAAATCTGGCCCAGGAAAGGGTAAGTTGCAAGTTTGACTGGAAAAAGCTGGGATGGAACCACTTTCCGTCAGAGAAATGAGATTTGCTGGAAGAGAAGCACTTTGCGGAGTCAGGTCTTTTTCTGCAGCAATTTCATTTCACAGAAGAGGGAGGAAAAAAAATCACTTCTGACAACTTTGAATCATCCTGCTTTGATACTCCTCAAATCTGGTATTTGCATTGTTTCAAAACAGCTTTAACTTCCGTCTTGTTTTCCCTCAATTGTTTCCCTGTTGTGCTTTTGCAACAAAGACATAAATAAGGTAATGCAAACCCGAGATATGTCCCTGCCTGTAATGTTTTAAAGGAGTGAGGAAACACAGCTTTTCACTCCCATTCAAATCAAAGCCACCATCACCAAAACTCGCAGCTGAACACAGAATTTCACTGGTGGAAGGGCATAAAAATGCATTTCAAACGCATTTCAGAATTGCATGAGGATAGAGCCACCCTTTCCATCAAGTGCAAGTGCTCAAAGTAGTCAAGAAGCATCAAACTGATGACAGCAAAACACCATTTATTCACCTCTTCTAGGCTGTTTCATCACATTAAATATAGAGGATTAAATTCTCGTATGATTTAAGCTTAGGTATAATTCTCACATTTAATTACAAAGAAACAAAGCAGCGACACGTCGATACCCACTGCTTCGATTTCAAATCACCTCAAATGCTGGCAGAAGCCAGGAGGCTCCAAAGCACCTCCAAGAAGAAAGTTATTCCTCCCCAAAAAAAGAAGAATAAAAGCCCTCTGCCATCCAGCTTCCCGCTGACTATCAGATCACATCACTCTCAACCGCCACCATAGCTCACATTAAAAAATTAAGTCCATAACTGCGGAGAAGCATCAACCCATTTCTTTTATAGCTTCTTGCCACAACGAGCGATACATCTCCATTATCCCGGCGCTCTCACCAACACACAATGGATCTCAGCCGGCGTCATAAATAACATCCCGTGTAACGAAGTCACGCCGAGGAGAACAGGCATAAATTAACACTCAGCCGTGGAACTCTAAATACTATTTTAGGCCTTGTCAGAAACCAATTATGCAAAATATCCTCCTCGCCGAGATCTGCTCTTGATACTTCAAAGGATTACCTCGTTTCCAGCACCGTGGTCAAGGCACGGGGATGTGGATTGGGAAAGGAGGGCTTCGCTGGGGGATGCTCAGATGATTAAACCCTCTGAAGTCACCTAATTACTGACATCATCGCTCGAGAGCATCTGTACACTTCCAAACAACATTTTAATTTGCTGTTTGTAATGAAGATGCTTCCACTCAGAGCTGAGCCCGTTATCCCAAGTCAGTGAATACCCTGAAACAGGAGGGACTACCAGGAAGGAGATCTGCGAGGTTTAATCAAAGATATCACCAGGACAGCTTGCGCTGCCTGGATCTTTACACCCTTTTGGCCATAACCCAAAGGAACACAACATCACCTTATTCCAGCCAGGAATGAAGATTGAACACCTTGCTCAAGGTCACACACAGCCGAGTGGCAGAGATGGGGATAAATGAGAAGCATCTGTTATCTTTCCATCCCAGGTTGGATATCCAAGACTGGAACCAGTCAGAAATCCCTGACTGGCTGTAAAAATCTTGGCTGCTTTCCGTTCAAATGAGGGATGGGTCTGAAAATCCCTAAGGATGTTTACTAAAGTCTCCAGCAATTGTTTGTCAGCACGGATTTAATTGTCCCAGCAACCCTGTCCCTAAGAAACCAGCAGCTGGGGCTTTAATCCTCGTTATTGTGAACCTCCTACCTCACCCAGCAGCCATTCAGATTTTAAAATATCCACGATTCTCCCCAAAAAACAAAGGCCAAGCACAGTTCCCGCTGATCCTCGGGCACCACACTGGCTGCTCACACCTCCCTCAACTCCAAGAGTTTGCTGCAAATCTGATGGCAGATGTGATTTCCAGCTGCGTCTATAGACCGACCACAGCAGGTTCATTAATAACAATTATTAAGTGCTTTATGTTACAAATTAGGCCTGTAGGAATAGAGAACGTATCCAGCCGGTTGGTTTACAGGCTCTTGTCGGGAAGAACTGTAAATTCCCATTGTCACAACAACATCGCCATGACAAAATGGGGATAGGAACTCATCATAAATAAGGCTTTAAAAGAGCTAAATCATCATTGGGGGCAAGAATATAAATTAATAGTCAGATGAAGCCCCACGGAATGGCTCAGATAACAGCTGCCATCAGACACACAGATTTTCAGAAGCTGCATGGAAAGCATCTTCCTTTTGCTGCTTCCCAGCAACCAGAAGTTGCAACCACACAGGTCCAGGCATTTTGCTTAAGATATATAGCAAATCCCTGCCAATAACCTTTGGAAATTGATAGATCAGGCAAGAGAGGAGGTGCTAAAATGATGGAGGGAGGAAACACATCACTCCCAGTCATGTCCTCAAGAGCTTCCATGGCTCCTCAGGCAGGCTGGGAAGAGATGCAGCTGCCCAGGCAGCCAAACACTGGCTGGAAAATGCAGAGGAGCAGGATGAGAAGAGAGGAAAAAAAAATAGAAAAATGTTCCTTTAATTATTTTATTCCCCATTTAATTATTTCATTCCCCACCCTAAGGGACAGTCTGCCCTGGAGAGATGATTGGGAAGGGCAGAGGAGCTTCTTCTGCTCCATACTCCTACTAATAACCTTCAACCCCTCAATGTCTGGCACCACGGCCCCAAAAGAGAGAGACAAAAACTCAAAGCCAGAAGAAACCTTGTTTTTTTACCTCAAAAAAAATGATGGGAAAAGCCATTTCCTTCTCCTTACCCAGCAGTCCCCACAAAGCAACATTTCCCGGGATCCTGCAGAGGACACAGAAAATGGATCCATGCGCACAAGAGACGCCGAGGCCACAGATCCCACCAGGGATATCTCAGGAATTTATTTTCAGTCGCTTCTGCCCGAGGCTGGATGCGAGGCAGCAGAGGAGAGGGAGCTTTTTCATCCCGTTACTGGGCCCTTGGGGCATCCAGTTCCCCCCACCATGAAAATTTTAATAAAACCGGCGCATCGACTTTCAATTAGAAGGCCGTAAAATGGTTCATTTTCATCTGTTTGTTGCACAGTAACACAGATCCTCGGGAGGAAACAGCGCCTTTTCCAGACTGTCTGCGACGCAGAGAGCATTAATTGAATATTCTGTTGAAACCACCTTCAATTAGTGCCTGCGAGTTTTGCATGACATTCATCACTGCAGCTCGCCCCGCTCTGCACGCGGCACGTTTGGGGTTTCGTGACGCTCACATCACATTAACTCACGGCATCAGCCCGAAAATAACGATTTTATTTGCTAATGAGATGCTAGTTGGGGTAGGGTAGGCTGCTGCATGAGGCAACACCTTCGTGGCATAAGGCAGAATGGGTTCCCCAGCCGCAAAATTACCAGTATTGAGTATAAATTCCTCATCTAACCCAATCCATGGCACTGCTCTTCCACTTTGGCTGGATGGGAAAGACGAGGGCAACGCTATGGCTGATGCTGTAATACAGACACAGCTCCCTTCGCTGGGGTTCCCCCACTGGAGTCGAGTGCATTCACATCCCAGATGGAATTCAAGCCAGAAATTATTGTCCTGGGGATCCTGAAGCACCATCAAGATATAAATTTCTTTTTTTGGGCCGTACTTGAGGCAAAATTCGAGCTGAGTGGGGGCCAAGAGACAGACACATGGACAAAAGGTCCACTCCAGGTAGCAGTGCCAGCTGCAAACCTCCCCCACACCGAAAGGCACCCATCCCAGGGCTGATTTCTCCCAAAAAACAAAGGAGTTTTGCAGCAAACACTGTCCCAGACTCATCCAGTTCACAGAGCACAAGTCCCCACTGTGATACTGCTCCTCCCCCCTCAGCATGGAGCAGAGATGCTGGAAGATATCCTGGTGGAAAGGTGCTTTTATGACAAAAAAAAAAAAAAAAAAAGAAAAGAAAAGAAAATCGTATTTCAACTTTGTATTCATCTCTGCTGACTGGGGGATCTTTTTCTGCTGAGTCCTTTCCACTCATTCCTGCAGCTGCCAAAGTCTCTCCAGACACCGATGCAAAAGGCAGAGGGGAGCCAAGGTGTCTGTCAGGCACCAGGAGCTCAGGGCCCAGCAGTCCAGGGCAGCACAAGGAGCGACAGGGCCAGGGAGACCCGGGGGGCACAGATAAGGGATTTCCACCCGTTCCCCACGGCTGTGCATCCCACAGGGAACGGGGATGGCTCAGCTGCTCCAGTCGTTGTATCCAAGCAATGCATCTTCACGGAATCACTGAGGTGGGAAAAGCCCCCCAACATCATCGAGTCCAGCCTGTGACTGGTCCCCACCCTTGTCCCCAGCCCGGAGCACTGAGTGCCACATCCGGGTGTTCCCTGCACACCTCCAGGGATGGGGATCCCACCACCTCCCTGGGCAGCCCCTGCCGATGTTTAACAACCCTTTCCATGGAGAAATTCCTCCTCATATCCAACCTAAAGTTCTCCTGGTGCAGCTTGAGGGGTTTCCCCTTGTCCTGTCCCTCGCTCACTGGGAGCAGAGCCCAACACCCACCTGGCTGCACCCTCCTGTCAGGGAGTTGTAGATGGTGAGAAGGTCCTTCCTGAGCACCATTTAATTTCCTGCAGGCTGAGCCTGCCCAGCCTCTCCTCACAGAACTGACACTCCCAACCCTTTCCCAGCTCCGTTCCCATCCCTGGACACGCTCCCACCCCTCGGTGTCTCTCTCCCAGTGAGGAGCCAGACCTGGACACAGCACCTGAGGCGCCTCCCCTGTGAAAGCCCAGCCAGGCAAGAAGGCTCCATCACTTCCCTGGGGCACTGCCTGAGCTTGCCCAGCTTTCAGAGAGCTGGAGCACCGTAAAAAAAGACGGAAGCAGATTTTGTGGAGCACGTTGTTGCTTACAAGAGGGCACTGTCACCTCCTGAGAACACACTGTCACCTCCCGAGGTGACACACTACACTAACAAGGTGATATTAATAAGCAGATCCTACATGCAGAACTTCACCCACGGAGCTGCAGTGACGTTTAACCTTGTGCCAAGTGCGCAGCACGCTGATTATTTTAATTACAGGGTGGGATCTTTTTTTTTTTCCCTTTCCCCACTGCAGCTCCATCATGAGCTTCAGCCATATCTCTGAAAAGCTGAAGGTGAGGAGGGGCCCGTGGCAGCATCCAACACCCACGTGCAATTAGGAGTTGGTCACTGGGCTGAGCACCCAGCTGGTGCCCTCCCAGCCCCCAAATCACTGCTCAAGCCTCAGGCTGGGACATTTAAGGCTCAGTACAGGGCAACTTGCACTTACTGTACATAAAACATCCACACTTACACCAGGGCTTGGAGTTGGGCTTTTGGCTTCCACCAAAGACACAAAAAAACCCCACATTTGCTTCACAAATAGACCCAAATAACAGCGTTTTTGAGAAACCCCACGCAACAGCCAGCACCTTTTTAATTGTTCCTTAACTTCCTATCTGCAAATCTGCAGAGCACTCTAATATAATCAGGTCCTCCGCACAAGGGATTAGCAGGCTTATATCCCGTGGATCCAATCAGGAAAGTCTATCAGCAAAACATACTTATGTTGATACAGCTATTATAATCTGCATAATTCTTCTGAGTTCACATACTTAATGGATAGCAAACAGAGTCATTACTGCTGCGACTTCCATCCGTAGGATCTCTACGAGCCATTCACTGCAGTGTTTTTTATTATTCATAGCTTTACTTATTGATTTTCAGGAGAAGATACATGCTTTTAAGCACCATAAAAGCAAGAGAGGAAAACAAATAGCACTATTCCAAGATTAATACGCCGCTCATAACGAAGGTATGGCTGTCACATTGCGCCGGGTTGAGCCGGTGGAGCCTTGACAAATTCCATGCAAAATGGCTGAGTCGCTTAAGCAGCTCGTTAAATAATTGAGAGGCAAGTTTCACTGGAGGCAGGGAAGTTCTTCCCCAAATCCACTGCCTTCGATTTATGAGCCTGGAGTACGTTAATCAACCCAAGTTGATGGTGCAGCCCGGAAGGGCACAGACTGTGTGCAGGGTTTAAGGGACGTGTGATACGGGATGTGATGGGCTGTGATCCCTGTGGATCCCAGGCCGCAGTGCAGCCAGCACGCTTGGATGCAAGGATTACCCACACTCAGATCACGGGACACCAGGAGTCCTCAAAGTGGGGCACATAAACCTGGAAAGTGCAGGGGGCACTCATCCTTCCCCTCTCCCAGCTCTCCAGCACAGGACTGATCCCGAGCACTTGATTGTGGATACTGAAAAGCTGCCAGCAGAAGGTTTTTCCAGCTTCTTGCAATATTCTGTGAGAATCTCTCCTTTCTCATGCAAGCTATGAAAACAGTAAGCTGGTTCTTGTAAACAATATCTGAACACCTGGTGTTTGTCTAAGTTCTGGTTTTGGTACACTGGAGAACTGTTTTGAAAATGGGCATTGTAAGACTTTAGCCAATCACCCCAGGAGATGGGTGATCACTGACCAATCACTTTACAGAACTAGGATATATAAATGGGGTTGTAAATTAATAAATAATTCCATTTCTTGCTGGATTTGTGTGTCGCTGCATCTCTCCATCCCTGGTACTACAGCGACACTTGATCATAGCCCAGCATCCCCTCACGGCCAGGGCTGGCTCCAAAGAGACCCCACTTCTTCCTCTCATGGATTACCACAGCAAAACTCCTGGAATCATTTGGGTTGGAAAAGCCGTCTAAGGTCATCCTGTCCAATCCTTAAACCCAGCACTGCCAAGGCCACCACTAATCCAGGTCCCCAAGTGGCACATCTGCACAGCTTTTCAGTCCCTCCAGGGATGGGGACACCGCCGCTGCCCTGGGCAGCCTGTGCCAACCCCCCCAGAGAATAAATTCTCCCCAATATCCAACCTGAACCTCCCTAGCACAGCTCCAGGCACTTCCTCTCGTCCTGTGACTTGTTCCCTGGGAGAAGAGTGCAGTCCCCACCTCACCACAACCCTCGTCCTCCCTTCCCTGGCAGACAGAGCTGCACTACCAAATCCCTGGGAGATCAGAGCTATCAACCCTCGCAAAAAGACTCCCAGACTCAGGCTCCTTATGGGAAGAACAGCTTCCAGAGCCCAAGAGCCCCTTCGGAATCGACATCACAGGGCAGCAAGCACAAAGCCAAGCTCAAAACTGCCAGAGCATGGCAAAAAAAGCACAACACGCTGGCTCGTTCACTTAAAGGCTCACTTAGGAGGCGAAGAACCTACCAAATGACAACATTTTCATAGCAACTGGGGTCCCATCGTGGTCTTTTTGTTCCAGACACTGTACAGGCTGTCTCCATGTGAATACCCCTGCCTCCCAAGGAGGCACGAAGCAGGGAAAACACCCACAAGGTCAAAGACAAGCAGCCAGCCTGCTTTAATGCCTGGGCAAGGAGGGATGTAACTCGAGGAGAGCTCTGCAGTAAGTTGTCTTTGGTGTAGGCCTGTAAAGGACTTTACAAACTCTCCAGGGCTGTGCTGGAAGTGCTGTGGAGCTCAAGTCACCGCTCAAGCTGACAAAATCATCCCGAAAGCTTCACAGAGCCCTCTTAATTCCACAGAAAATTCTGGTGCCAGTCTTCCATACCCAATTTTAAATAACCAGCCCATTTATTTGCAGGTCTTCAGGCAGGCCCAGCTGGGCTCAGGAGAGACTCATCCTCCAAACAGCACAGCAACACGGGCAGCAGCCCCAAGTTCACCAAAGAAAATGATCAGGGAGAGGAATTTTATTGCCCCACTTTCCCCATCCATTCATAATTAAGCTGCTCCTGCTTTTTCTGTGGGGGGAAAAGGGTGCAGAGGATGAAGCTGCCTGGGATGAAGCTGCCTGCTTCAGCAGCACCTCAGCACAGCACCCGAACGGCGAGAAGAGAAACTGCACCTTAAGTCACTTCCCATATAG
Organism: Machaerirhynchus nigripectus; assembly: GCA_013397975.1. Taxonomy (NCBI): domain Eukaryota; kingdom Metazoa; phylum Chordata; class Aves; order Passeriformes; family Dicruridae; genus Machaerirhynchus; species Machaerirhynchus nigripectus. The sequence continues at coordinate 104,969 of VZRQ01000711.1, forward strand.
GAAACTGTTGTCAAAACAGGGAATTGCAGGTATTTTTCCTCCTGGGAGGGGCTCTAGGTGATGGCACGCTCAAGCCAGTTCATTGTTTCCAGCAACATTTTTATCCATCCCATTAAAACTCCCCCAAAGCAGCTTTGCAGCCCGGTAAACAAAGCACAATTCAACTAAAGTGGGCATAAATATTTCAGGACCCCTAAATTCCTCCCTGTCCCCGTCCTGTGCTTGTGACCTGAACGAATCCAGGTGCTGGAGAAAGGCAAAGCACCTCAGGCAGGCGTTTCAGTCCCAAATATCAGGGGCTGGGGAGAACTCTCAGGCCACAGGGTTACCGGGAGCTGCTTTGCTCAGAGCATCTCCCCTCCCGAGTTCACGAGGCTCTCTGCTCCCCGTGCCGTGTGCTCTGCTCTGCATTTCTCCATTAATAGCAAGCTGTCAGATTCCTGGGCTGCACCTGCTGTAAATTAAACTCTTAATTGGCCTCGCTTCCCAGCCCAAGTCGGGAACAACAGCTCCCAACGGGTCCTTCACGCCGCAGGAAGAGTTAGAGCCTGCCCAAGGACCTCTCCCACCCGCAATAAAAAAGCCAGTGGGGGAACAGGGATGTTTGTCACCACTGGAATCGTGATTAAAGAGGGTTGGCATCGCTCTGGCAGCCCAGCATCCTCCAGCTCTGGGACCCCTGATACACAGGCAAGGCTGCTCAGCTCATCCAAAGCTCGCAGCAGTCCCAGATCTCCCTCGGAGAAGGGAAGGAAACAGCTGGGAAAGGCTGGAGGTAAAGGGCAAACTGAGGCACGGGGTTTTAACTGCAGCGTGCCCAGTGTGCCAAGATCCAGTAGAAGAGGAGGCTGTAAATCTCTTGGAGGCTTAATCCTGGAGCAGGATAAGCCTGACTCAGCTGCTCAGCTTGGTTAACCCCAAAAATTCAAGCTCTCCCTTAGTTATGAGTATTTTGGAGCCAGCAACAGCTCACAAGCTGCATTTTCCTTCTAAAACATAATCATAGTAATTTTTAATTATAAAATAAACAATTCTAAAACCACAATCATAATAATTTTTCCTTCTAAAACATAATCAGAGCTGCTTCAGCATTTACTGACACCTACCTCCAGGTGCTCGGGATCTCTTTTAACAAAAGCATTTACAGCATAACACACAAAAGGGGGGTGGGAGCACCCAGAGCATGAGGGGCACAGCACCAGCAGCTCCAGCACCCGTGGATGGGCAGGAATGCACCACTGCAGCATCACCCCTCTGCTTCCTCGAGGATGCAGGCTGCAAAGAGCCCATTTAAAAGTCTAAAAATACCATCCTTTAAAAAAAAACAAACCATTAAAACTCTGATTCGAGCAGAAAGATTTTGATTCAAAATAAGGTTTTTGATTAAAGGCAGTTTTCTTTGGTGCCTTATCTTCCTGCAGTACTCACACACGGCTAAAAGACACTCTCAAAACTGACAGATTTGGGGCAACTTTTACAGGCTTGCCAAATTCTTCACTAGAAATGAGCAATTCCTCTTCACAAGTCCCCTCCAAGACACCAAATCCCACCCAACACCCATTGCCGCAGGCAGGAGTGACCTCTATTCCCGCTTGCAGTTTGTTTTTTGTACTTATCACCAAGCCAGAGAGCCACAGCCACGCTCGGAGAAGCAGCAGAGAGCCCGTGGCAGGTTCTGGGTGTTGCAGCTGGGGGGTTTCTCAGCACCAAACACAAATACCTCTAAGAACAAACCAACCTTGCCAGCAACCCCTTTCCCAAAACTCTTCCAACACCTGGATGCAACCAGGACTCTGGTGGCAGTGGGGACCCCCTCAAGTCCCCTGCTGCCCAAAGTGGTTTTAAATGAAGTTTTTTTAATTTCTCTTACATTTTTGCAGTGGTGTCTCAGCCTGCTGCCGTCCCGTGGGGTGTCCCCTGCAGCTCCACAAGCAGCTCTGGGGAGACCCTCCTAGAGAGAAGTTGGGGTCTCCAGAGGGTCCGCACCTCCTTAGTCACACCAGGAGAAAATCCAGGTGTACTTTTGAACGTCCACACAACATCTAAGCCCAAATTCCTTCGGGAACAACCCCAACTGCGTCCCACATGCACAGAGAACCAACGCGGGGCTGATGCTGCCCCGGCCCCCTTACAGCTGAGCAGCATCACCCCACTAATTACCCCTACGGCTGTACATAATTACCGACCCTCCTGTCTCACCAATCACACCTCGTTTTCTTATTGTTCCTTAATGAGGTAACAAGGCTTAGGTGTTTTCCAGGGCACTCAGCACCAGCTTTTTGCTATTTGCATCAGCAACACAACTTCTTCTTTACTTTCAATGGGAGAAACCCGCAATTTTTGCCTAGTTTTAATACCTGAATAATAAATACAATTTTAGTTTGTGTTCATGCAAATAACCCCAATACTTATCATAAAATGATCCATAAATACAAAATTATGCTTGCATACTTTTCCTAGTGCATATAAATAAAATGTGGGGGAGGTTAAATCGCGTGTCGCGCGACTGCGAAATTTAAGTTTTTTTAATTATTATTTTTAAATTTTTATAGCTTAAATTGGGTTAAGCGAACCCCCGTGAGACCTCCGGCCCGCTGGGGGGCGCTGTGGAGTAGGAAACGCCGGAAGCGGAAGTGCCGGCGGAAGCTGTGGGCGGTACCGGCGCAGAGCCCGGGCGGTGAGTCGGGCCCCGGGGTCCCGGTGTGGTGGGTTCGGTGGATACCCGATCAAGGGTTTCGGTTTATTGGACTTTGTGAGCCCCAGTGCCCGGTGAGGAACTGGGCTTGGGGGGGATCCTTGCCTCTCCCCGGTGCCTGGCGAGGAGCACGGTCGGTGAGTCCCGGTGCCCGCTAAGGGGCTGAGCTGTGCCAAGCCCCAGCGCTCGGTGAGGGACTCGGTCTGGGGGGGCTGTGACCGGTCTCAGTATCTGCTGAGGAGCACGGTGTGGGGGTCTTTTAGGAGCCCCGGTGGGGCACCTGGGAGACTGTGCCCCAGAACCCAGTCAGGGGTCCCGGTGTGGGCTCTGTGAGCCCCAGTGCCTGCTGAGGAGCCCGGTCTGGGGGGCCGCTGACGAGCCCCGGTGCCCAGTGAGGGGTCCGGATCTGCTGGGCTCTGTGAGCCCCAGTGCCTGCTGAGGTTTCGGGGTGGTTGAGCCTCCGATCCCCACTCAAACAGCCCAGTCCGGGGCGCCCTGACGAGCCCTCGGGCCTGGTGAGGTGTCGAACTGTGC
>VZRQ01000711.1:108557-195684 GCA_013397975.1 Machaerirhynchus nigripectus
GGAGTACAGCCGGCTGGCGGGGCCGCATCCCGCTCTGCTGAGCCCCGCGGCCGAGGTGGGCTGTGCCCGGGCCGCCGTGGACACGCTGCTGCGGGCGCTGGTGCCGTGGCCGCACCTGGAGACGCGGACGGGGCGGTTCGTGGTGGTGGAGCTGGTGGCCTGCAACGTGCTGCTGCCGGCCATCAAGAAGATGTCTGATCCCGACTGGATCAACCTGCTGCTCATTGGGGTGTTTTCCAAGAAGCCCCGGGGTGGGAAGCCCCACCCTGCACCCCCAGTGCCGGATTCCTTACCTTTCCCGGTGCAGACGGACGCAGCTCCTGCCGGGCTGACCCCATCCCCGAGAGCTGCAGAGGGGCTCAGGAGAGAGGCAGGGGCTGCTGGAGAGGAGGGAGAGGAGATGAGCAGATCATGCCATGCAGAGGAACCCTTCCTCCGTCCCCAAGCCCTGGGATCCCTCTTCCCCTGTGAGGGTTTGGAGCTGGAATCACCCGCACCCGACGTGGGCCAAGACGTGGAGCTGCTGGCATCTTCCCCCGCTGGGGAGCTCCTTGATGAGCCCCCCCAGGACCTCTCTGTGCCAGAGGGACCAACTGCCACAGAGGATGGCACAGGGGACCTGGACCAGGGCCCTGGCCCCAACTCGGACGCTGGCCTGCTTCCCACCTCTGCTTTGAGCTCCTGCCCTGACATCCAGATCGAGCCGGCAGTTGAGAAGGAGGAGGAAAGCCCAGCTGTTCCCAGGAGGTTCTCCTCACAGAGACCCTCCAGCCTGGGGGGAGATCTGGGCGCAGCAGAGGGCCCACCACAGCTTCCCCCAGAGCCCGGGCAGGGCCTGCCCCTGCTCTCATCCTCCCCGACAGCTTCCATGAGCACCTTCAGCTTTGAGCCGCTGAGCAGCCCTGACGGGCCAGTCGTCATCCAGAACCTGCGGATAACCGGCACCATCACTGCCCGGGAGCACAGCGGGACTGGCTTCCACCCCTACACCCTGTACACCGTCAAGGTAAGGGATCCGCTGGCACTCACCCCCTCCCCAGATCCCTGCCACCACCTGGGCTGGTGTTTGGGGCTGAGGACTTGCCTTGTGTGGGGGAATACCAGGCACTGTGGCTGTTTGGTAGTGGCATAGGGATTCCTGTAGGGTCCTTTGGGGCTGATTGAATCTTTTGTATCCTGGTTTTGTTCCTTCATCTTCAGGGAAGGGTTGACCTGAGGAATTGCTGGGTGGGGCCTGGGTATTGGGGGGCCGGCAGGGACCGTGATTGTTTTAGGATGTGTAAGGATTGTGCCTTTGCTTTCCTCCTCAGTATGAGACAGCCCTGGAGAGCGAGGCCGCGGGCAGCCTCCAGCAGGTGGCTTATCACACCGTGAACCGCCGCTACCGGGAGTTCCTCAACCTCCAGACCAGGCTGGAGGAGAAGCCGGAGCTCCGCAAGTTCCTGAAAAGTCAGTGCCTGCAGTAGCTCATTAAAAAATCCTTCTCCCTCTTGTCCCATTCCGTGTTCCTCTGCTCTGAGGGTTTCCTGCCCTGCTTGTGCAGCTCTGGATGCTGGGCTGTGTCTGATGCCCACACCCTCCACTGCTCTGTGCAGAGCTGGCTGGAGGAAAGATTTCTCTCTTTTGGAAGCAAATTCCAGTGTTTCAAAACATTCCTTTTCCCATTCCACAACACCTGGCTTTGTAGTTTTGCACCATAACAGTGAACAGAAACACTGGTGTCCGTGTACCACCTTGGGCTAACGCTAGGCAGTGTGTGGGGAGAGCCTTAATCACTAGAGCATTCAGGTTTTAATAAAGACTGAAATCTCTACTTAGATATTAAGATTTTAAATTTTTAATCTTAAAAATTTTTAAATTCTAAGATTTAAAAACCTTTTAAATCAAGGTTACTGTAATTTTGCAGTTTTCTCAAGCTTGCCAGTGGGTTTGTTTCCTTTGTAGACATCAAAGGCCCAAAGAAACTGTTCCCTGATCTCCCATTTGGAAACATGGACAGCGATAAAGTGGAAGCCAGGAAAAGTCTGCTGGAATCTTTCCTGAAGGTGAGATATTTGCGTGCCCCTGTGAGCTAAAAGCAGAGCTCAGGACAGCTTTGTGCTCTTCCATGTTACGTGATCAGGTTGGGAGCTCGACTCCAAAGTGATGTAAATCTCCATCCCTCCCTGCAGCAACTGTGTGCAGTCCCTGAGATCGCAAACAGCGAGGAGGTGCAGGAATTCCTCGCCCTCAACACCGATGCCAGGATCGCCTTCGTCAAGAAGCCCTTCGTTGTCTCCAGGATCGACAAGGTGGGAGAAGTGGGCACCTTCCAGCTGCCCCTGGAGGTGCTTCTTAGGCTTCAGTGTCTCCTAGGAGCCAAAACCCTTCCTTTGTAGCTGGGCTCAGCTTGCCCAGAAACCCATAAAGCTACAGAGGGTCTGAGCTCATCTAAAAGAACCTATTTAATAGAAAATACAGTGCAAGTCTCAAACCTGCCAATATATTTGAGTAATGGGGATCAATCCAGTAATGAAAGGCAGTGCTGGCTTTGCAGATCGTTGTCAATGCCATCGTGGACACCTTGAAGACAGCGTTCCCCAGGTCAGAGCCCCAGAGCCCCACGGAGGATCTGAGTGAGTCGGAAGTGGATGGCAAATCCCAGACAGACGGGAAGAAGGCGACCAAGTAAGGGCTCCCTCAGCTTTGCAGAGCAATTAATGCATAAACTGAGCCCATTGTGGGGAGGAAGTGACTTGGTGCTCTATGTGTTGGGTAGTAAATTCTGTCACACTCTGACTGAAATACTTTCTCCTTCCCTTGCTGGACGCAACTGTTTGAGTTCCTCTTTATCTAAAGGGTTTCCCAGGAATGCTCAGGTTTCCACAGAAGGTGGGTTTCTTCCTGAGGGAGCCCTGAGGTGCTGCCATTTGCCAGCAGAGACACTGATGCTCCTGGGGAATTGCTTTTTAACCTTCAACATGTGCATTGCTTGAATATGCAAGGAGTGATTGCAAAATACAAATGTAAATTATCTACCTGAAAGTTCCCTCCTGCCTCTCCCGTGTGCTCCACGCTGGCCTTGCCAAAAAAACATTGAAATAGCTACTGATGAGTGATATTTAAGGTTGTTTCATGTACGTCCCTCACCAAATGTCAGTGCTGCTGACAGTGCTCAGTCTCATTGTGCTCGTCAGTGATTCTTCCCTCACCAAGGAAGGGAAGATTTCTGCACAAGTATGGCTTTTTCTTCCCAAAAAGTGATGTTTTGCTAGAAAAAGCTGCACTGGAGAAAAAGACAAACTAAAAAAGTACAAGTTTGGAACCATTTTGGCTGAGAAGGACATTCCCCAATGATAAACAGGCTATTTTACAATTTGTCCCAAAATCCCAGTGTCCTCTCATATCCTCGTTTTTGTGAGTGTTTATAATTAGATTTCACAATCCTGCTGAGTGTGTCTCATCTCAGAGGCTTTTCTGAACACTTCCCTGTGTGTGCTGCAGTGCTCACACCTTGCTGGTATCTGCCAACATCTCCCTGTCAGCTTCTGTGTAACACCTCTCTGTGGAATGTTGGAAATTCAGCTCAGGTGTACCTGAGGAAAAGTGCTGTAATGCTTTTGTTGTGTGGTTTCACAGCCATCTCTTAGTTATCCTGGAGGCAGATGCTTTTTGAACCACCTCAGGTCTAATCAGATTTGTTAGCTTGGATGTGGACAGCTATAACAGGTCCTGGGTCTTGGCTGAGGCTGGAAAACTCACGGCTCGCAGCTTGCAGAGAAAACTGACTGTGCCATGGCTCTCCTTTCCAGGTCCAGGCTGAGGTTCTCATCCAGTAAAATCACTCCAGTGCTGAGTGTGAGTGAAGCTCACGACAGGATCGTGTACTCCATCAGGGAGGGCAGTGCTGTAAGTTCAGATCCTCTTGTACTCCTTTCACAATTCCAGTCACTGCCCTGTTTGGGAATAATCAACATACACGAGGGTTGTGGCTGCTGCAGCCTTGTTGCCACGTGCCAGGTCTTTGCAGAAGGCAGTGAGCAGCCCTGGTGGTGCTGTTGGCTACACCTGGGTGCAAACCAGGAGGTGGGAGGTTGTCTGGGCACTGCAGACCCCAGGCTGCGTGGCACTAACACACTTTTGTAGGTCTCTGGCACCCTGTCGCTGGCTGCTATGGAATCCTTCATCCAGAAGCAGGAGAAGCTGCTGGAAGGAGTCCCCAGCAAAGCTCCTGAAGGCGAGGGAGGCAGAGAAGCCAAGGAAGCCTCTGTGCAGGAAGGAACGGATGGGCTGAGCACACCGGAGCAGGGAGCACATCCGGACTCTGGTGAGCTCAGCCCCTCTGTCAGTGCTTGCATTTCTCTCCTCAGTACCACAGCAGCTCCAACTTCTGCAGGTTCAGCTTGAAAAGTCTTCAGGACCTGCTCTCCTGCCTGTTGCATCTTGATTGAAGGGAAAGCAGGCTAGGTTTTCCAGTCCTGTGTGGTGATTGCTCTGGGCGTTGTTGCTGGTGGGAGCAAACTGGGCCTTGGCTCAGCTGTGTCACTGCAGATCTTCACCTTGGTGTGCTCGGCTCGGTCACTGCACAAAGAAGTTTCTTAAGGACACGGTGCTTAAACTGGCAACATTCTAAAGTCAAGCTCTTACAAACTAAAAATTGGCCAAATTACAGTTTCCTGGTAGTTTCAAGTTAGCCTTGATGTGTCCATACACTTCTGAGATTAAGTTTGGATAGATTTGATGGGAGTAGCATGAATGTAATCTCAGTTCAAGCAGAGCAGTGCCACAGCTTCTCAGAACAGTTACAAGATTATCCTGAACACATGCAAAAATATGTTCTCCAGTCTTTTTCTTGGAATAGCTGAGCTGTATCAGCTGGAACTTCCCAAAAACTTCTCTCCAGTGGTTCAAGTTTGGCAAGCTCTGACTGAAAGCACGTGCTTGTGACAGGATAGGTCTGGTGTTTGAAACCCAGCCTGTGCTACCAGCTTTGCCTGTCATCTTGGAACACATGCCCGTGGTTTTGGGGAAGCAGGACTGGAGCTGGAGGCCAGGGTTCTGCACAGAGCAGGCCAAGTTAGCTGAACTCTGAGGGAAGTGGAATGTCAGGGATGTCAAATGCTTGCAGGTCTGGGATGCCTCAGGCTGGGCTGGCAGGGTGAGGGGAACAAACGTCTGGATAAAAAGGCAACCCATGTCCCTATCTGCTCATGGAGTGACTTCTGGGAAGTGGTTGGCCAGCAGCTCTCTGAGGAACAGGGCCTGGATGCTGTGGGAGTAAACAGCTTGCTGAGGATGCTCCATGTATGAGGTTGTGGGGAAGCTGAACAGCCTGCCCAGACTCTGCACTGGGAAGTCAAGTCTCAGGGGGCAAAGCAAGTGAGGAGTAACTTGTGCATGGCCCAGAGCAAGAGGTGCCAAGTGCCCTGTCTTTTCCGAGTGAAATCCTGGGGTTAATTAGCCCAGCTTTTAGGAAGAGGAGAGAAGGAGAGGTGGGGGGTCTAGAATCCCTCTTACCTTTAGTTCCAGCAGAAAGTTGTGAGTGTAAATTGTCTCTGTAGACAGAGAGGTTGGAAGATGAGGCATCAGGGGAGCCAAATTGGGGAACGCTGCTGCTCAGGGTCTCACCTGGCCAACAGAGCCGAGGCAGCAGCCCCAGGTCGGGGTGGTAGCCTGGGAGTGGCTGGCTGGGGCAGCTTTGTGGCACATTAATGAGCTTGTTCAGCACAACACCTCAGGGCTGAACAGCATGAAAGTAATTCCTTAGCAAGTAGAAACTGTTTTTGCTGAAGGCTCTGACGTCCTGCTGAGGATCAGAGGGAGGTTTGGTGTCCCAGGTCTGTGACAGCAGAGATCTGTGTGTTTATGTTTTACCTGGTAAATCTGGTTTATCCAGATGTGGTTCATCCACCTTCCTGCCAAGGCTGGGATCTGCCACACGATGGCAGCCCGCAGCCACCAACACAGCCTTGAGCCTGGAAAACTGTTGGAAGAAAGGAAAGGAATGGGGAAGACCGGGGTAATAGTCCTCAGCAGTGCACCTTTTCCTGGCTAGAGTCACCACCTGCTTTCTCACCTGCTTTGGGCACATGGCCATCCCTGTGCATGGACTGGGATCTGATAATCCTCCTGGTCAACTGAGAAGCAACTGAGCCTTTGGTGCAGCCCTTGGTGGGAGACTGGGGCTGCCTGGGTGAGGTGGAGATCAAAGAGTGGCAGGGCAGGGTCCCAGGCTGTCTGGGCTGCAGGAGCCCGTCTGTGTGTGCACGAAGGGCCAGGCTGGGGAGAAAAGAATGAGTTTGGGGTGATGCTTTTCACCAGATTTGCCCTGAGGTGGCTTCTTTATCTGTCCCTCCTCTTCTTCCTGGCAGACTCCGAGACAGCTTTGGCTGACCTGGCCCTGGACGTGCTTCGTCTGGTGCTGGTGGATCACTGGAGCTGGCTGTGCACAGAGAACATCCAGAAGGTCTTCAACCTGCTCTTTGGGACCCTGGTTCAAAGGTAGGGCCAGAGTGACCACCCTGGCTGCTCTGTGANTCAGCCAGCAAGGTTCTGCACAGCAGGTGCTCTGTGTGTGTGGAGGAAACACCTTGGGGGTTTGCACTGGGAGCTGTTTCCCCATGAGCACTGGTGCAGCTCTACTGGGCAGCCTCCTGGCCCTTGATATCAGGCAAAGGAAAGATCCAGCCCTGGGAGTCTTGGCTCCTGCAAGGGCAGCAGTGCCCAGCTCTGTGGCTCTCCGGGGAGGACCGGCCTCCTGGTCTCTTGCTGCCCAGGGCCTCAGCGTGTTCCTTCTGCAGAAGTAGAATAAACAGGCCCAGGGAACAGAGACTTGTCAATGACAGCTCAGAGTGTGGTCTCTGCTCTCGCTGCTGCACCCCTCTGCTCTGCCTGTGCCTGGGGCAGGGACCCACACATGGAGTAGGGACAAGCTTCCTTTCCAGCTGGGATGGACTTGCCAAGCTTTCCTGGGGCCAGTGCCTCTGGGTGGTAAGGCCCAAGGCCAAGACACACAAACAGAGCATTCCTGTTTTTTGGTGTAGGTTGGTGACTATCACTAGCTGAGGATATGGTTTTTTAAAGTACAAGGAAGGCCTTCCCTGAAGGACTTGGGATTGAGAGAGTCTTGGAGCAGTGCTTTTCCCACTCCCGTGCCCTTTCTTCTCCCGCAGGCATCCAAAGCCAGCATCAGAATGTGCAGGGCAGAACATTATAACCAAGCTGGTAACTTAAGCTGCCCTCAGCAGAGGTTGCCAAAGTGCTTTGAGGTCAGGGACTGCTGTCCCTCAGTCCTGGTCTGTTCCCTTCGGTGGCAGGAGGTGGGAGTTGCTCCCACTTCTCCAGAAGGGGCTCTGGTTTCTTGGGAACAAGCTGCAACCCAATGCCTGTGTGTAAGCACGGAGGTATGAGAGCTTGAATAGGCACATCATCACCTCCTAATAAGCTGGGTGCTGGTCACCCAGGGAGCCAGCAGCACCCACACGTGGCATTGGCATTTTCCACTAGAGGAGTTGGGATACACACAGCACATGCCTGGTGTGGAAGGTGGAGGAGCTCCATGAGCTGTGCTGGTGGATTAGAGTGAGGAGGAATGTGTTTGTGGCTGCTCCACTTGAACAGGTCAGAGTGAACCCACACGTGCAGCAGGCAGAGCTTTGGCTGGGGGTGATGTGGGGAAGCCCTGGGACTTCTTGGTGACCCCATCAGTTCAGGGTGCAATACAACCTCTTGAACAAACCCTGTGTCTGTGCTGAAATCCACATGTTGAGGCTGGCTCTGCTCTTGTTCTGGGACAATCAGGAATCCCAGGGGACAGGGGGAAGAGCTGTGCAATGGGGACTGACCTGTTGCCAAGAGGATGGTGTTGCACGTGGATTGCTGCAGGGAACGTTTTCCTCCCATTTCTGCTGCCTGTAGTTACCCCTACCCTGGAGGAGAACTGGGAATGGGGAGCCTTCCTGCTGGTTTGCCATTCACCCTGGCCCCAAGACTTGCACTCATTCCTGGCCCAGGTGGTCACTGCTGTCCCGAGCAGACCAGAAAGTCTCTAGCTCAGACCTGCCTGTCCAGGGACACCGTGTGGATTTTGGTGGCATTTCTGTTCCATTTAAGTATTTACAACTTGATCTCTACTCGGCCAGACCTGGCACTGCCATTCTGCCTGGCACTGTGTGTGGGGACCCTTTGCAGGTGGGGAAAACACCAGGAACTCTTCTGGGAGCATCTGCTATTCAAGGAACTGTTGCTGCTGCCTCTGAGAACAGGCACACAGACGTGGGACAGCAGATGGATTTCCATCGTGTCTCCAGCCGTTGCTGGTCACAAAGCAGGAGTGGGCATCCCCTTCAAGAGATGAGATCCTTCCCTGTTCCTCGCAGTGGCTGGGTTAGGTGGTAGGGGGTGAAAAGGAGGTGTCCTGACAGAGTTTTGGAGGGCACTGCTGGGTGTTCCTCTGCCAGCCTGAGTTTGGTGAGCAGGTGCTGCTCCTGCTGCCTTCCTGCAGCTGCAAGGAGATGATTCTGCTCTGGCATGAGACACTTGGTGCAGAGTGATGAAAATGGGCACAAACCAACAAAACCCCCACCAAGAATGAGATCCAGCCTCTCCCAAGAGCCAGTCCCCTTCTTCTTGGAGGTCATTCTCCCTTGGGCTGGCAGGGACATCAAGTGATTGCTGTGACCACACCATTACTGATTGTGGGGCCTCCCTACCTGCTCCATTAGCTGTTCTCTGCAAGGAGCATCCCACCACACTCCTCCTTCCCCCCTTCTCCTTAGCTGGGGTAGCTGGAGCCAGGCCCCATCCGTCTCCCCTCTGTCACTCTGATGGCGGCAGGAGAGGAAGGCTCCATGACCGAAAAAGGTATTGTTGAGTAAAGGGCGGCCGCGTGTGCGAGCCCGGATCCGCACCGCGCTCATCCCATTATGTAACAGGGAGTGATCCTTTTTTGGAGCTGAAAGGAGAGGCGGATGGAGGGGAGGCGGAGGGGCTGGGAGTGGGAATGACCCTGGGGCCGAGGATTGCTTCCAGCAGCCTCTCTGCGTGCTGGGGCCGTGCCTGTAAACAAACCCGCTGCCCTGCTCCGGCCCCGCTCCCGCCTCTGTCCGGCTCCGCTTCCCTCCCGCGGGCTGGAAAGGCTCATCCCCCCTTCCCCTGGGAGGCTGCAGCAGGAACCTGTTGGCAGAGGGGAGGAGAAGGGGCTATTCTGGGCTCCGGGGGTGTTCGGTGGAAGAGCTAAGAGGCACTTGGAGAATCTGGGGGCTTTTTAGAGCCTTGTGAGTCAAAGAGGTGTTAAAAATACACGACAAACACGAGAACCACGCCGTGCTGTGACCCCACACCCTGCCCTCAGTTGTCCCCAGTGGTTCAGTGGCCACAGGGCTGGGGTCTGCCAGTGCCCTGCAGAGCTGGGGACAGTGCTGGGGCCAGGGGGACAGCCACCACCTCTGCTTCCCCTGCCAGAGGGGAGCCCCAGCAGAGTGCCAGCATCCCAAGGATGGACCTGGGAGTATTCAAGGGGCAGATCCTGGCCTGTAAGCTTTTCCTGGCTCCTTCCCATGCAGCACGACTGAAAGCCATGGCCACAAACGGCTGAGTGGGGGGAAGGTGTCTCGGCACACTCCGGCTGTCTGCACCCTGGAACCTGAGCAGGGCTGGGGCACAGCGTCCGTGCCAGGCTCGGAAGTGCCTGCCCTGAAATGAGCGTGTGGAACTACTCAGGCAGCTTTGATGGTGTCATGTTCCACTGAGCATGAGTTAAAATAAATGCAAATCATCCCTGCCTTACCCACGAGCTCAGCACTGCTTGGCTTGCTGTTTGCTTTGGGTCATTCCCGTGCTCCTCCAGGCTTTGTCCATGTTCCCTCATCCGCTGGCAAAACAGGAAGATTTGAGGAGGTGATATTCCAGTCTGTGTGAGCTGAGGGTGGAGAGCCAGGGATGCTTTGAGACCGATGGCAGGTGCCCATCCTGCTTTTGAGAACTGGTTCTTGCCCGTTCGTGCGGTTGCCTTGGGGCTGGGCTCTTGTGGTGTGTCGCTGTCAGGCCGAGTGTCACGGGCACTTGTAAGTCAAGGAGGTCTGGAGCTTCAGAGAGCTGCTGCCTGGGTGCTTTTTTCTGATTTTCTCTTCGGTTTTCTTTGATCTCTGTGCCAACAGCACTGGCACAAAGACCCTTGGCAGCCACCTTGATCCTCTTAACTGGAAAGTGCCACCAGCAGACAGTGGTGCCTGACCCTCTTCAGTGTCCCTGAGTAAACCTGGAGCAGCCAAGCAGCTGTGGGAGTGCTGGGAGCGCAGTGCCCGTGGGCAGGGAGTCCTGGCAGCCCTGGGGCCATGGAGGGGCCGTGTCTGACAGCCGAGGCAGGGCTCCCACTTCCCTTTGGCTTCCTGGCTGGCAGGTGCCATCCAGCCTCAGGCAGTGCCTCTGAGCTTTGCTCAGGCAGAACTGCAATGCAGCTGGAGCATCTAAATCCACTCATTCTCCTGGTTTGTTACCAGGGCACTGGATTTGGGCATGCTGGGTGAGGACCTCTGCAGCTGCACACGCAGGGGCTGTGCTGGCAGGCCCAGGTCTGTGGCAGCAAAGTCCTTGGCCCTAAAATCAAGCCTAAAAGCAGCACCAGAGTTGGGAATTGGGGGAACCAACCTCATGGCATCTCACTCCTCGTCCCTGGATTTGGCTGTTTGCGTTGCAGCCGTGAGGAGCAGCAGGAATTGCAGCCTGTGGTATGTCAGTAAAAGCGATTTCAGGACTCTGTGTGTCTCCCTGTGTATATGTAAAGTAAATAAAATCAGCTTGGAAATGGGCCTCGATTCAGTTGTCTCCAAGCACCTGGAAATTTTGGATCTGGCTTTGAATCTCTGTCCCAAACAAAATTTTTTTCCCTCTTCTAGAAGCAGCATTCTTCCAAAAACAGCCACTAGAATGAAGCCAGCACTCCATGCTTTGATAACAATTGCAACATTATTTTAACTCTGATTCTGTTTCAACAGTTACGCATGCCAGCTTTCTTCCTAGATTTAAAAAAGCACAACAACTTCCTATTTCAAACGGAACAAAGAAGAAAAGGATTGAGAGGAAGTAATGTGTCCCTGTTGGTTTTAGTTTTCCCTGGTTTTTGAAGGGTTACTAGTGGGTTTATGTATTTTGATTCTGAAGTGGGCTAATGAAGCAATTGCTCCAAGCAGGGCCTGGCTGAGACAGCCTGGCCTCTCCCTGGGGCACCACTGAGAGCTTAATTGGCTCAATAAATACTTGAAGATGTTATCAAAAGCCAGGATGCTTTGTGAGAAATCAAGGAGGTTTGGGGACGCTTATTTTAATCGTGTACCTTTTCCCCCCTCCCCTGAGCCCCAAGGCATTGCAGGAAGGTCTAGGTTGGGAAAAGCAAAATCCAGAGCAATTTGGTTGATTCACTGCAGGGTGACAGCGCTGGAGTCCTGTGAGTGTCCATGATTGCTTCTTGCAGCAGGTGTGTTTTGAGGGAGCAGCACGTAAAATGGCACAGGAATCCCAGCACCAAGGTGTGGGCTCCTCCCTGCAGGGACGCCTACACAAGGGAATGATTGGTTGTTCTTCCTCTGTGCCCCACTGTTGTACTCAGACACGAAAGGACCACGCAGACACCGTTCTGTCAGGATAGAAGCCTGGGCCAAAAGAGAGAGCAAGAAGGGCCAAGGTAGGGCAAAGAAAGGGGAAGAAGGAGGAAGAAGACCGGCCCAGCTTTTTATTTAGTCAGTTATATATGTTTTTAGAGACAACCATGGATTGGAGGATGGGGTTACCACCTCTCCATGACACTGGTCAGACCAAAAGTCTATCATAATTCTCCGCCTAACAAAAGGAATGATAATAATAGATACTGATAGGTAAACATGCCTTATGTTTACAGTAAAAGTGCCTGAGAAATTCTACTACAGGAATGAAAACATAGAAAGACTGCAAAACTCAGGGCGACATACCACAGCAAGATGTCCTGCACGCCCACATCTGCCAGGGTTTCTGCCTGAGTCCAGGAGGTGGGAAAACCCCTCTGCCCAGGGGGTCCCCAGCCAGGTACAGGACGGGGTGTTCGCAACTCTGAACGTTCACAGGGCAGCAGGGGAGGAACACTTCAAGAAGGAGAACTTACTTTGTGCAGAAGTTCTAAAGGCCTCAGGATGCTTTGTGTTCTTTGATTTACGGAGGGTTTTTCCCCTTTCCTGTTTCCTTCCTCAGCACAGGGTTCACCCATGGTCCCAACAAGTGTGAGGTTGCTTTGAAGGTGCTGAGCTGAGCATGCTGCACATATTTCTGCTGTGTGGAGAAGGTGGATTTAGGCTCAGGTAGCAGGTGCTAAAGCTGAGCCTCAGGGCAAAAACTCTGCATCTGTGTTTTTCAGTTCTTACTGTGCCCACTGCAGCTGTTGCTTCACTTTCACAAGGTTTCCTCAGAAAGGTTTTGCAGTCAAAGCATTGAAATGTTGCTCCTCTTGAGCCCTTGAGTTAAGGATAATCTTGTGGTTCAAGGCATTATTTGGGGAGGAATTTGGGGAACAAGAACTGGTGAGGGAGGGATGGTCTGGTGATTTAAGCACCGGCCTTTCTTGATTTCAGAGTCATGCTTGAATGCCTCGTGTTTTCCAGATGCTGCTTTTTACACTACCTCGGTCCCACAGGCCTCTTTTGAGCTTCTGCTTAGCCACACTGTATTCCTTAGGGAAAGGGAGGCCGTGTTCTGGGGTGGGAAGCAGTGTTGAGCTGGACATGCTAGCTCATGTGTATTTGTAGAGCTGGTTGTATTTATACAACTACAGCAGAGAAACTTTCTCCTCTTTGGCACCTTCTAGCTCTAGCCTCATCTTCAGTTTGTGTTTGTCTGAATCCTTCAAATCCCTGGGTTTGAGGAAATCACAATTGCTATTGCTTCAGATTTTAATTACAATCAGCATATTTAACTTGACTATTCCTTAGCTGAAGTGATCTCAGTTCTTATCCTCACATCAACGGACAAAAAGAGCAGAGCTTTACTCACCTGTGGCAGGTGGTTGTAAATTTGGAGAGTATTACATCTCTCTGTTCATCCACAACACATCTTTGTAGCCCAGACCAAGCAAGTTCAGCCTGTCCAGGCTTTACCTGCTGAGCTGAGCTCTCTCCATCTGCAGGTGAACCCTCTGGATGGTCCACTTGAGTGAGTGGACCCAGCCAGGTAAAAGCAGGCCAGTTTGCCTGTTCCTGGCTCTCAGCCTGCCTTTCCTCCCTCCTAGCAGCCCTTGTTGTTTCTGGGAGCCAAAGGAAGGCCGAGGTGTGCACCCCCAGCCCTTGTTTTTCATTCCCAGGGCCTTCTCATCATAATGGACCCCTTCAGCTGACCTTGGAGGTCCAGCTTAAACCCTGGGGTTGATTTGGCTCTTTTTTAGCAGCCATTTCATTCCTCCACCAGCAGCTATTTCAAACAGAGGTCCCTTACAGCATGGGCAAGTTATGCACCTCCAGATTCTCTTGCAGGCCTCAGCAGCCTTTGCAGTCTGACTTTGCACTGGGCACTAGGAAAGCATTTGAGTGTCTGAGCCCAGGAGGTCGCTTGATCTATTTCTGGTCTCAGCTGAAGTGTAAGGAGATGGTTCTGTGATGCGTTTAGTTTTTCTTTCTTATTAAGGCTATTTCTTCACGAAATAGCAGAATGAAAATAGTAACTCATCAGCCATCCAGAAATAAAAAAAGAGAGGTCTATTTATGTTTCTTGGTGGATTTATTTCCACCTGGGAGCAGCATGTGTGTGCCTTCAGCGTGGCACATGAACCTCAAATGCTTAGGCCTTTAATAGCACAAAAACTCATCCCTGACCTGCTGGTGAAGGTCAGCTTTGAACCAGCAGATATTTGGAGTTCCTGAGGTGTTAATCCCAATCCTGGTGCAACAAGTCTGCGTGATGGAAAGGTCAATTTGCCATTTTCTGGGGTTTACTCAGGTAGGAATTTTCATTGAATTGGTATGACTCTCCCTGAGTTGCAACTACAGCTGTGGGAGTTGAGGTGGGATTCTTGGGATGTCCTGTGCAAGGCCAGGACTTGGACTTGACTTTCCTTGTGAGTCTCTTCCAATTCAGGATATTCTGTGATTCTGTGAACTACTTTGCTCCTCACAGTTTAAATGCTGCTGGTGCTGCCCCTGTGTGTGTTGGGATGGAATGAGATGCCCCAAAATGGGTGTTGGTGGTTGGCTGTGGTTGAGAGGGAGGAAAACTCTTCATGACAGGTCACTCTGTTCTGGGATTTTCATTTGAAGCATCTGAGAGCCCCAGCTGCTTCCCCAGAGTGGATTTAGAGCCACATGGAGCAATGTGGACAGTTCTCCTCTCCCCAGTGCACACTGGCAGACTGGCAAGAGGGAACCAGAGCAGAGGTGCTTTGCTCTGTGTTCCATTTGCACCTAGCTTTGGTTTCTCCTTCTTTCTTGTCCCTTTTCCTGCTTAGTTCCTTCGCTTTCCTTTGTAGACTTTGTGGGTTTGGGTGCTTCTTCCCCAGCTGTCTGAGCACCATGTAATGGGGCAAGTTGGCCTCTCCTCAGGAGCTTGTGTGGAGCTGTGCAAGACCCACGGAGCCATTCCCAGATCCTGCCCTGTGCTTCCCAAAGCAGAAGGCAGTGAGCTGCCAGACTCAGGGAGAAAATCCATCGGTGGTGTTGCACAACTGTGTGGAATCAAGACCTGTAAGCACTCGCCTGCTCACAGTATGTGCACGTGTGATCACCTTCAGAGGTGTTACTTGGGGGCCTTGTTGCCTAATTCTGGTGTTTTTATGGACATACATGAGCTGGAAACAGGAGGTTGTTTGTGTGGGGCCTTCCAGCATTTGTCAGTTCTCAGCTTGCTCTTGAGCTGTCTGGAAATGTGTGCCGTCCTCTGTAGGTTCAGCTTTCTCTCTGCCCACTGTTTGCTTGATTTTTTTGCTATTTTAGGAATGTCTCTAAGAAAAAAGAAAGCTTGTTCTTTGCTTTTTGCAGCCTTTTAAAGGCTGGAAAGTGGCTGTTGCTGTAATGAGTTTGGAGTCAATGTTCAATCTGAGCCCCCTTGGTGCAGGGTTGACTCTTTGCAGCTCTGTCCCCAAGTCTCTGAACTTCTGTTGTTTGTCAGATGTTTTCTCAGCTAGGAAAGCAGATTGTGTAAGAAAACATGTTAATGAAAAGCCATGTTAATGAAAAGCCATGTTAATGAAAACTCTCGCCCCTAGAGAAGTCACAGTTTAACACTTTGATTTGGTTGGGAATAGCTGGAGGGCTTAACATGATCCAGAGTGTTAAAATCTGCTGATGGCTGGAGATTAAAACCCTTCTAATTTTATTTCCAACATGGCTTTTCCCAGGCAGGACTGGGATGTGACATTTTCTCCTCTAGGACAGGTGGAAGGTTTGCACCTCTGGCATTATCTTGTAGCAACATCCATACTTCAGGTCCGTGGTGATGCTGAGCATGAAGGATGTGCTTCCCCATTCCCAGTGCCGGTCCTGGGGGTACCAGGAACATCTCCTGTGTCCCTTGCTCTGAGACATTCCAGGCCCTCCCGCTGCACCAAGGCTCCTTTTCGGGGTTTTTAATGTCCTTTGCTTTCCAGCTGGCATTTCCTAGGCGAGCATCCCTCAAGATCTGCTGTTTGCACCTCATTTCCTGCTGACAAAGGAAGGCATCCTCACACCCCAGCCCTGCCCCACGTGATGCCAACCTGCTTCCTTTGCCCTGCTCACCTTTGGGGGTTGCTATTCCCGACTCCCCAGCCGTGTGGGCAAGGACACCCTTGGCCTGAATGCCTCGCCCAGGAAGAATGCAGACAGTCTGGCAGAGCGCAGGTTAAATAAAGTTGGCCTTGGCAGGGCTCTTGGATGTACTCGGAGCTGCCGGGGCGTAGTGGTGACGGAATTGCAAGCACGAACACCAGCTGCCAAGAGGAACGGGTCTCCTGGCCCTGCTGGCTGACTCCTCTCCTCTGGGAATCTTGAAGTACTGGCTCAGTCACAAGGCCTTTCCCTAGCCCAGCGCCGTGCCGGCACTCCCAGCTTTGCTGCGGAGCCTCCCGCCACTGAGGCCGGCGGCACCAGCAGCGCCATCCCTGAGTCCTGCTGAACCAGGGAACCATCCTGTCGGCTCTGGGGGATCCATCCACGGCCTCTCCTAATCCTGAGGGGAAAGATTTTAGGCAGTGCAAGTTCTGACTGACGGCTGTGGTGTGTGCTGTGACACGGGAAGGGATTTCCTGTCTGGGCAGGAGGGTCCATGTGGTTGATTTAGAAGCTGTCCCTGGCCAGCACTCGGCTGGTGGGGACACATCATCCCAGTGCAGCTGCAAACGCCTCCGAGCCCTTTTGTGGAGCAGGGATTTTGGGATTTGCAGGTGGTTACTGTAAAAAGGGCACAGTCCTGACCCAGTGGGAGGGACCATCAGCAGTTCTGTTGGATTTTGGATGGGAACAAGGAAATTCTTCCCCTGTGAGGGTGGGGAGGCCCTGACACGGTGCCCAGAGAAGTTGTGGCTGTCCCATCCTTGGAAGTGCCCAAGGCCAGGTTGCACAGGGCTTGGAGCAGCCTGGGATAGTGGAAGGTGTCCTTGCCCAGGGTGGAATGACATGAGCTTTAAGGTCCCAAAGTCAAACCGTTTGGGGATTCTAGGATTTCACTGCTTGCCATCGGTGGGCAGAGCAGGACTGAAGAGCAGGGAAGCACGGACAGCAGGATGAACAGCAGGATCATACGGGGGTGAAGCATCAGGATATTCATGGCTGATCATCCTTGGTGTGTGTTTTGGTCTCCAGGAAAGACATCCTTGACTGGCTTGGTGGCAGAGAGGCTGATAAGAGGAGCAGAGGCTGCCAGAACAGAGCTCATGTCCTTCCAGTCCTTCCTGGGGGCTGTTTGTGGTTAAACACCAGTTCCTCCAGCTCTGTCTCAGACTGTGCTTGGAGGTAACTTAGGAGCTTCAGGCCAGCCGTATCCCTGAGCTGGGCTTCCTGTAGTGACCAGTGATTCACTGGGGTTCCTGTGATGAGCAGGGTGATGGGGCTTTTTATGGCCTTTGCTTTTCCCATGTTTGTCTGTAACACGGGGAACACCTCCTACTTCTGGTGCATGGAAAACTCAGCTAATTAATACTTAGGGAAATCTTTGGTGTACAGACATGAAAACTGCACGTTAACGAACCCAGGAAGCTGATTTAGCCCTCCAGGGCTTTTGATGGGCGGAAATATCTCAACTTGGTCCCAAGCCAGGCTTTCCCTGACCTTTGTCTCTCTCCCTGCTCCTGCAGGTGGCTGGAAGTGCAGGTGGTTACCCTGACCTGCACCCAGCGCTGGGTCCAGTACCTCCAGTTGCTCCAGGAATCCATCTGGCCCGGAGGAGTTTTACCAGCAGTGCCTAAACC
This sequence comes from Machaerirhynchus nigripectus, assembly GCA_013397975.1. NCBI lineage: Eukaryota > Metazoa > Chordata > Aves > Passeriformes > Dicruridae > Machaerirhynchus > Machaerirhynchus nigripectus. The sequence goes on from VZRQ01000711.1 coordinate 125,929, forward strand.
CCCCAGGACAGAGGAGCAGAAGAAGGCAACAGCAGAGCAGGCCCTGCAGAGCCTGATGGGGATCTTGCCCAGTAAGTGTGTCCCAGAGACTTGTCAGCTGCCCCTGGGATAGGAAAGTGGCTGGGGAACACTCGAGTGCACCAGAATCTCTGGAAATGTGGTTAAATGCAGAGATGGAGTCTGCTCGTGCCAAGGCACTGGGAAACCTTCATGACCCTTGAGGTTTGATGGTTTCCTGCAAGCAAAACCCGGCGTTTTCCAGTTGTGGATAGTTTGTGTAAGGATTTGGGAAGCAGCCCGGCTCGGAGGGAAGGGATGTGTGTCTTGGCGATTCCCGGATGTAGCCAGGCCATGATTCAGTGCTCACCCGGGCAGGGCTCAGCACAGCTCTGCTCCCACCTGCTGCCACAGGGTCCCATGGTGAGGAAAGTCACCATGCAAAGCCTGTGACTTTTCCTCTGGACCGAAATCCCGAGCCCAGCTGCACTGGATTTCCCTCTCTTGAAGTTTGACATGGGGACCTTTGGCATTAAAGCAGCTGCTGCCTAATCCATGTGAGTGCAGTCTGAACTTTTAACTCCTTGATGCAGTGTAAAGGGCCCTCACTATCCTTTGGGAATGAAAAAGCACTGCTAGTACGTGCCCTTCTTGCCAGGAATGCTTTCCTGGCACTCCCTCCTGTCCCAGGCTCAGAGCACCATCACAAGCTTTGATTCAGCACCCACCAGGAGAAGACTGACCTGTGGGAACATGCAGCTCCTAAAGCTTTGTCTCCAACACTTACAGATGTGATCCAAGAAATCCTTGGGACCAGTAAGTGTCGGATGAGCTGGAACCTGGTGCTGGAGTCGCTGAGCCAGCCTGTGATCAACAGGTATGTGCTTGTGTTCTTTACCCTGGTGCCTCTGATGGGGTCTGAGAGCTGTGCCAGGGGTTTTGCCACGCGATTCCCAGTGCTTGGCACCGAACACATCCAGCTTGTTATTCCAGACTTGCAGTATCAGAGGGCATCTGCATGTCCAGGACCTCAGTCTGGCTGCAGATTATTGAGCCAGTCACGTTAATTAGGTTGTTTGGCCTGCTTAGTTAGCGGATGTCAGGGAACTAAGACAAATCCTGGTTTAGTTTGGTTTGGGAGGAGCTGCAGCTCTGCGTAGGGGGTGTTTTTGTCTATTCCCAGTGCTGCGAGTCTGGAAAAAAAAGGGTTTGGTGACGGACAGCAGAGAAGTGAGGGTCAGACTGGACATCAGCAGGTATTTTTTTCACTGAAGGAGTTGTTAAACACTGGAAGGGGGGGGTGTTGGAGTCCCCATCTTCTGACATGTCCAGGGAACAACTGGATGTGGCACTCAGTGGTCTGGTCTGGTCTGGTCTGGTCTGGTTGGCAAGGTGGGCAGGGGTCACAGGTTGGACTCGATGATCTCAGAGGTCTTTTCTATCTTCAGTGATCCTGTGATCCTGTTTGATGCATGTTTTGCTCCAGAAGATGCGTTTGTGTTTTCTGTGCTGCTCAGCAGCTTCGACACCCACTGGTTCAGGGGAGGTGAAAAAAAGCTGAACCACCCCTGAAAACATTTCTCTTCTGGGGACCCAATATTGTTCCTCTCCCCCCTGGACCATTGGAACACCCCTTCCTTGTGCTGAGCTTTGCCTCCCCTGCCCTGACCAGCCTAAGCTTTGTCTTTTCTCCATTCCAGGCACCTGGTGTTCTGCCTCCTGGACATTCTGCTGGAGTTCTTGGTTCTGAAGGGCTCCAGCGAGGAGCCCGAGGCTGCAGCTGCCACACCGTGTGCCTGCAGTGGCCTGGACAAAGGTGTCCCAGCACTTTAACCACGGCTGGTGCCCCCAGCAGTGGAGGAGAGAAGCAGCCACGGGCATGGAGTGATTGGATTTTCAGCCTTTACTGAACGTGCCTGGGAGCTTCTTGTAAGGAATTTCTCCAGCCAGTGCTAAATGAAGCTGCTTCCAGGCTTCTCTGTTCCATCTGGGTGGTGGATCAAACGCAGAGTGAGGGTCTGAAGATGCTGTGCAGTGTCTGTTCCATTGCTGACCCCATGGAGAGCCTGGAATGAACCAGCCTGATGCGTTGGAGAAGGAGCCACAAACCCCGTGGTGTTTCCCCACCTCCCTGAACATCTCTAACGTGTCCAGGCACAGGAGATTTGCTTTTGTGGCTTCAGGGTCCCCCTGGCACTGGGAGAGTAGGTGTGGCGGGACCTTGCTGGTGAGTGCTCCTGCAGGACAGGGGCAGGGAGGTGCAGTGCTGTCCCTGCTTCGGGAGCAGCCTGCCCCGTGCCCGCGCTGCGCGATCCGTGTCACAGAAGGAACATGGGGAAAGGATGGAGTGTGGACATGTGGTGGTCCTGAAGTTCAGCATCCAACTGCCCAAATACCTGGGAGGTGACACCAGGGGTCAAAGGTGCTGCCCTGCCTTAGGGACAAAGATCAGCTGCTTCTCCCTGCCACTGCTCTAGGATGCAGTAGGGTGGACTGTGATCCTGGGAAAGAGACTCTCCTCAGGCTAGGGAGGAATGGTAGCTTGGCTGGACTTTAGGATTCCCTTGTATTGTCCTTTCTGAGTCACCTTTTAGTCCCTGGGACAGTCACCCGGGAGGCACAGGACAAAAGGAGCTGACCCATCTGGGACACAGCAAGTAAATCAGCTCCCACACAGACGTGCTTGTCAGGGGAAGCTCTGGAAGAGGAATGAGTCCCTTGGAGCCGGGGGGAATCCTGGATGTGTGTCATGGACAGCCAGTGGGTGAGAGCCCAGCAAAGGGCCTGCGAGCACTCCCTGAGCTCTGCTGTTCAGGGCTGGGCACTGGGCTTTGGTTTGCTGTGCCTGCTGCTGCAGCAGCTCTGTGCTGGGCTCTGGAAAGCTCCTCAGGTCATGGAGCAGGGATTTGGGAGCTGCTTCTCCAGGTTGTCCAAGACTTGAGTGGTTTTGTGAGCTAATGTTGCTCAGCAGTCAGGTTCCTGGGAGTGCAAAAGGACTCAGAACATGCACCAAGAGTCCAGTTTGGTGACCTTCGGTGTATTTTCTGGGAGAAGTATGGACTGACCAGTGCTGGACTTGGCTGGTCAAGGTGTCCTCTACAGATCGAAGGAGACTCCACCCGAGGGAACCGTGCAGGATCACTGCAGTGTGTGTGCTGCAGTACCAGATGGTTTCATCTCACAGAACCATGGAATGCCAGGCTGGAAGAGACTGCCTGCTGTTCCTGGGATGCTCCGTGGCATGTTTGGAGAGAAGGGAGTGTAACTCCAGCATGCCAGTTCTGCTCTTTTCAAAGGATCTGCTTAATGATGGTCTCACCACAGTGTGAGCTGCTCTGTGCTTCTGTTGTGGGAAAATACTGGGAGGGATCATCTTGCTGCCAGCAAATAGATTTTTAGGGAGCTCTAAGGACATCCCAAGAGCAGGCAGAATCCAGTGTCATGAAGCAAAGCAGTTCTGTACCACTGTTGGAGCCATTTCTCAGCAGGAGATGGTAGATTGGCCACCTGCTTGGAGGAGAAGGGAGGTGTGTGTTAAGTAAGAGCAGATTAGGTGGAGAATGCTTTGGGCTAATCCCAAATGGCCAAGCAGCAGTTTGGGAAGCAGGACTCAGATATATCCTTAAATATCTGCTTGGAGCAGCTGCTTCACCTTGTCCTTCACTGCCAGGCTCCCTTTTACTCCTTTTTTCCTCCTGCTTCCATTTTCCACCCCAGCTGTCAGGAGGGGAAGGAGCCACTGGCTGGAGATGATGCAGCAGAGCCCTGCTGTGCTTGGTGGCCTCCCAGATGCTCCTGGTGTGCTCGTTTGCTGTTGCTTCCTAATTAATGGTGTGGGTTTGGGGCTCCAGGACTGGGGTCTGTCATTGATTAGGGATAATATTAAGAGTCTTTGCTGAAGAGGATCATGGAGTGCAAGTTACCCACTGCCAGCTCCAGGTTAGGGCAAAAGTCCAAAGCAGTCCCTACACACGCTGGATGTGGCACTAGAAGGACGAGCTGACACTTCGCCAGGAAACCCAAGTTCTCCCTGCTTTTAACCCCCACCTCTGAAATTATGCAAATGACTGAATATTCAGTCCTCCTGGTGGAAATAATTTGTGATCATTGCCAGTTTGGGAGCTGGTGCTTTGCTGGGATGGTGCAGCAGGGATCTGGAGTTGTCCCAGCAGCAACACCCCACTCTGTGTTAAGATCCAAAGAGCCGGGGCAGAGAGAATTAAATTAGATTTACCTACATGCACTGAGAGTCTGTGTCAGAGCTGGGAACAGACCTGAGGGGTCTGAGTTGCAGAATGGTTGTTTTGCTCTCCAGAACCCCCCTTCTCCTCTCGGATATCAGGGGTTTGAGGCCTTTCTCATGCTCTCACTGGCTGGGCTTCAAGTTCCCATTCTCCCCTTGGGAGATCTTAGTGCAGCCCTACAGCGGAGGTGGAGCTGCCCAGGAGCAAAGAGCCCCTCTCTGCATCGTGTTGTTAAGGGGTAAAACAAATCCAATAAAAAGCTCAGCTTTTTTTCTGCTGTGAGTCCTCTGCCTCACTGTAATTTTGGGATTGAATTGAGCACAATGGTGGCAAATACAAACTTTTGCATTCAGGTGGGCTGAAAGTTTATTTCCATTGGACTGAGACTAGAAAAACTGCTTTGGTAAAGCAAACAAGGTTGACAAAAAAACTTAAGCTCGCTCTGTGTGTGTCATATTCCCAGCAAGCTCCTTTTTCTTTCTGCAGGAATTTGCAGAAGGAATTTGCAGAAGGCTCCAGCCACCTCTCTGAAGGGCGGGTGGTGGGAGCAGCCAGATTTGGTCTCACTGAGGAGCTGCAGCCTGGTGTCACGTTAGGTAAAGAGCAGGTACCTGCCTCGGGTGGGTGCTCAGCTCTCCCTCTGCAGGTCCCTCTGGCTGTGTGTGACTGCCTCCAGCCCAGCACTCGCTGACTTTGTGGGGAAGTGTTTCCTTTCCCGCTGCCTTGGTTCCCCACAGGTGACTGGACGCTTCCTGGAAGCAGGGATTGCTCCTGGGTATGGCTGAGGGCAGTGCTGTAGAGCTCCAGGGCACCACTCTAAGCTAAATATTCCTGTGTTGAGACAGAGCTTGGTTGTTTAACTGTGTTTTTAGGGGGAAAAAAGTCCCACCATGCACTGACTCCCTGTCCTATCTCCTGCACTCAGCCCTTTGTATCAGCTATTTGTGGTGCTGCTGTTGGAGCCTGTGTGGAATTGTGCTGTCTGGAAATTGCTGTTTGATTGTTAAAGAGGGAGCAACCCTTCACTCCCAAGTACTTGTGTGCAGTAATACTTTATTTCAAACCCATTTCTCTGTCGGAGTTTAAAATTGGCCGTTGGTCTCTAAGGCGGCCCTTGGGAAGGGAAGAACAGGTGGGGAAGAGGCCGGGTGTGAGTGGGAAGGGGGGAGGTGTCCCCCAGGTGTCCCAGAAGGCATGGCCGGGGCAGCAGGGCGGGTGGCAGTGGGTGTGGGACAGTGGTTTTCCCTCCTGGCACACAGTGGGACTGCTCAGGCCTGGGAAAGACCAAAGTCCTGAAAGCTTGGTTAGGAGTTGGAGCAGTTTCTCTCCTCACCAGTATTGCTGCTTTCTCCCTGACACCACCTCCTTGATTTAGGCTTTCCAGGGAGTCTAAAACCAGGGAGGCAGTGTGGATCATTTCTGGAAAACAAGGAAAGACTGCCCTAGAAGCAGGGATTGTGCAGACCCATCTCCACATCCCTTGGGCAGCGCTGCTTCGGAAGCTTTCCTTGCTATCAGTGCTGGAGTAGGAAGGCTGGTAAGCTGTAAGGAAATAGGGAATGTCTGAAAATGAGGAATTCCACGTGAAATTTGCCATATTATGTCAAAGGGAAAAAAAAAATAAGAGATAGGAAGAAAAACCTGATACAATGAGTGCTTGGGTCATGTATTTTTCTGGATTAGCTGTGCCACGGAAGGAGCCCGTACACCCTGTGAAATCCATTCCCTGCAAGCCAGCGAACATTTGTACAGCACATGATGTGGGATCACGGCCGAAGCCAAGTTCCCCGGGATCGTATCCACCCCGGGGTACATTGGGCCATTTCCAGTGTCAACAGCCAGAGGATTAAGCATTTATCTCTGCAGAACAGGATAATTAATACCAGATCGAACTCGGGGCCGTGCTCCGAGCCCGCGGCTGAGTTTGGGCCCCAGCGTGGTTTCGCCGCCTGCAGCTGAGTGCTGGGGAGTGGGAGGATGTCCTGGGTGCTGCGAGGTGCAGCCTCGGGATCCCCGGGAGTGGCTCTGGGATGGCATCGGGCTTCCCACGTGAAGCTGAGGGTGAGCTCTGCCATCGTGGCCACACGAGGTGGGTGTTAATTTCTCACCCCCGTCAGGAAGACTGTTCCCTCCAGCCAAAAGCTGGAAGGATGGAATCAGGGTGCTGTGATTTGCCATCTTCCGGGTTTAAATGGAAAATCCAGGTTCTGGCACTTCTGGCTTTGTTGAAATAAATGAACACCATTATCCTGGCCACAGTCCAGGTCAGGTAATTATATTCTTCCTACCTTAATGCCACTGCAGCCCCTGTCTCCCCTGGATATGCTGCACTCTCTAATTCCTGTCTGGAACTTGCTTATTAGGTTACAAAGTGTGGGGTTTTTTTCCCTCTCAGCAGAATTTGTGCACAGAGCACCAGCCAGGCCCCAGCACTGTGCTGAGCTGCTAAAACAGGGAAAAGCTGCCTTAGACATTTGACTGTGCCTGGTGTTGTCCTGGAGCATCTCTCCTGGCTCGTAAGGCTGTGGAGCTGGGAAGATGGGTGATGTGGAAGGTGAGGGAACGGGTTACAGTCCTGCTTAGTTCAGTGGCTGCTGGAAACCTGCTTTTCTCCTCTGCCAGTTCCTGAGGCCGGTGAGTGTGTTCGTGGGAGAAACTCAGGACTTGGGGTGCTGTCTCACCTTCCTCTCCTGTCATTTCTTCAATGATTTTGGAAGACTAACATATGTCCTTGATGGGGGAAAAGTCCTCCTGCCTTCAAGAATATTTGCCGTGTCCAAACCTTGTTCATCAGCCAAAGCAGCCCTGCCGTGGTTTGAGGTCCAGCCCTGAGAGCCCCCATCTCCTGCAACACCTGAGCTCTGGAGTGCCTGGTTTCCCTGCTGGAGCGCAGCTGCTTGTCTGTGTTGGTGGCTCCTTGGCCTTTACATCTCCTGCAACTGATGCATTGAGTTGGGGTTTTTTTTTCCCGTTTTGAAAAGTATTTAAAGTCTCCTTCTTTCCCTACCCTTTCAATCCCACTCTTCCTCTCCCGGCCTTGCTGAGCGGGTGAGAAGGTTGCTCAAGCAGTACTTGAGGACAGCGTCCCGCAATTCCACGTCCTTCCTTCCTGTTCCCAGGCCCCTCCACTCTTCCCCGGCCCTCGAGGACAAGCAGGGTTTGAGGGACAGCGGGGGTGAGGATCAAAGCCCCTAAACCACTGTTTAAAACAGAGAGTGCCCACTGCTCCTCTTGAGTGTCGCATCTGGCAGAGCCTCATTAACCTGCTTCCCCCTCCTACTCCTTTGCCCTGAAAATCAACAAAGCCAAACATAACGAGTTGCCTTGCCTGAAGCAGCCTGGAGTGTGTGTGCTTAGTGTGAAAGAGCAAAGCCAAGCCATTGGCCAAAGCCCCTTTTCTGTGCAGGCCACTTCACATTTATTACACTCCGAGCCGGAGCTCTTTAAGCCCCGATGCTCTTTAGAGCTGAGCTCTTTAACTTTCTCCCTTCCTCCCCTTGCAGGCTCCATTCTCGCCTTGTTCTGCTCCTTCCGCTCCCTCCGTTCCCTTTTGTCCTGTGAGAACGAGTCTTTTAATCCCCTTGTACTGCAGATTAAAGCTGTTACAGCCTCCCCAAGCTGACATTTTCTCAGAGAGGCTCACAGCCAGACCTTTATGAGAGCTCTCTGTCTGTCTGCTGCTGCCTTTCTTCTCGCCACACTAACCTCCATCCCTGACCTTTCCCTGAGGAGGGAGAGGCTCTGGAGTGCAATCCCATGTAGGCAGTGCCTGGGCTCAGCGGGGCTCGGGGTGCAGGAAATTAAGACCCATGGAAATTAAGAAGTAAATAAAGAGAGGAAGAAAAGACGATGGGAATTAAGAGAGAGAACCAAAGCAACATTTGGCGTGTTTGGAAACCGAATGCTGGGCTGGGGTCTGAGTTGGTGAGTCAGCCTGTCCCTATGAGGAGCCAAACCATTAACCTGGGACTCATTTCCAGTACTCACCTCCCAGTACCTAAGGGAGCTCCCAAGAAGGCTGGAGAAGGACTTACAAGGCCATGTAGGGATGGGGTAAGGGGGAATGGCCTTAAGTTGAGGGATAGAATTAAATATTGGATATTTAATATTTAATCTAGAAGTATAGATTAAATATTGGGAAGGAATTGTTCCCTGGGAGGGTGGGCAGGCCCTGGCACAGGGTGCCCATAGAAGCTGTGGCTGCCCCTGGATCCCTGGAAGTGTCCAAGGCCAGGCTGGACAGGGCTTGGAGCACCCTGGGACAGGGGAAGGTGTCCCTGCCCAGGGCAGGGGCTGGAACAAGATGAGCTTTAATTCCCTTCGAACCCAAACCATTCTGGGATTTTTTTCAGTAGCAGATTGGGGTTACCTGAAACCCAGACTCCAGTTTGCACGTGTTCCAAGAATAACACATCCAGACACCCACAAGAACAGAGGCAGATGGTGTTTGTGAGCTGACAGGGACTGAAGTGACTCCTGCTCCTGGGGGCTGTGTCCGTGACAGCAGATCCCTTACTGATTTGACTGTCATCAAACGAGAGCACTCCCCTCCGAGACTGCAGAGCGCGTTGATGTGCTGGTCCTTGTCTTGGGCACATCATAAAACCACTAAGGACCAAGGTAACTTGCCTAAAAATGTGTTCTAATGGCAGAAACATCTTCCCTCGAGGTTTCTGTCTCATCATCAGCCCTGCCACTGCGAGGTGTCCTACAAATGTCCCAGAGTTGTTGGCAAAGCACCAAGGAAGGTGAAAATCTGGTCCTGAGATGCATTTCCCAGAGAAATGGTATAAAGTGACCCCAGACAGGCCCTCTTTCAGCTCTGTGTCGGATACACGAGGAGGCATAAGGGAAGGGGAGAGGTGTCTAGCGTGCTTTCTGAGCAGGGAGAGGACAGGCTGGGTTCTCTCAGAGCTCCTGCGTGGCCTTGGCCTGGTTACTCTGAGCCACCGTTTCACCCAGGTGTCAGGTGGGGTTTGTACCTGCCCCAGAGCTGTGCAAACATCCCGACACTGCCATGCTCTGGGTGCTGAGCTGCCCCACGTAGCCTGACCCAGGGAAAACCACCCAATACCTGTGCAAGTACACAAAGGTCAGGTTTGGTTCCTGTGAGACTTCACCTGCATCCATTTACACCTGGATCATGTTTTACCTCCCTTGGGAAAGGACAGAGATTTGACTTACCTGTGAGGGCAGAGTGTCCATGTGTCTGGGGGTTAGGAGATGTTTGAAGGGTTGAGTCAACCAGATTTTGCTAAATAAATATTATAAATAATAAACCAGAGAGATGTGGATTCCCATCCCTGGAAGTTCACGGCCGGGCTGGACGGGGCTTGGAGCAACCTGGGATAGTGGAAGGTGTCCCTGGCCATGGCAGGGGTGGGGCTGGATGGGCTTTGAGGTCCCTTCCAACCCAAGCTGTTCTGGGATTCTGTAAGAAATTTCCCCACAGTAACTGGCCATGACCGGCTGTGCTGACAGCCCAGCTCGTGGCACTTGTGCTCTCCCATCCCGAGCAAAGGCAGAGGCTTCTGGGGGCAGCAGCAAAACTGCTTTCAAAGCCACTAATGAAGAAGTGCAGCTTTCCCTTTTTGGGAACTCATTTCGGGGCAGGAGTGCCCCGGCAGCCCAGCTGGCTGATAATGAAATCAAGCCGGGAGCTCGTCCCTGGAGGGTCCGTACGTGTGAACCGCTGCCATGTCGAATCCGTATGAATCCTCCCCCAGGAAAGCCCCAGCCCGGTAATTACTGGTTCTCTAGCAAGCAGCCTTTTCTTTCTCTTTGTGTGGGCCCTCTCCCACCTCCCTCTCCCTCGGTGAGCGCACAATGAGAGGATATTTGTAATGAAAATCGCCGGGCAGGAGCGGAGAACAAAGCGGGGGCGCTGGGTGGGGACACGGGAGGCGCTGGGCTCCCACCTGCGGCCGGGCGGGCAGCGCGGTGGGCACGGCGGGCTGGGCAGCTCTCACTGACCTTCATCCGCAGAGAGGGCTCGGAGCCACGCTGGGCCCCGTTCCATAGCTACCCCAGCTCGCTCCCAAGCGTGCAGCCTCATGAAGGGACAGTCTCCCCAGCAACTCTAATGCGTTTTTGCACCGTGCCCTCTAATCTGAGGGAGAAATGTCACCGCCGTCACACCCCAGGCTGGCAGCTCCCAGCCCCGGCCGTGCTGGTGAGCACATATCCAGCTTCAACCTTCTGGTTGCTGGGGTGAAAGGGCCTCTTCATCTCCACGGGGAGAGGCAGATGAATCCCTGGCTCCAACAAGGGACCTGCTTTTCTTTTTTACGCACCGCTCCCACCCCCCCCCATACGCTTCAAGGGCTCTTTATTATGTCTTTTAATTCTCGGCTGCGAGTGGGAGGGAGCAATAAGGCAAGGGGGGAAAAGCCCTCACAGTGGGGAAAGGCCCCAGTCACCAGTGTGTGAAAAGAGAAGGCAGCGTGGGGATTAAAAACGTCAGCTTCCTGGGAAGTGATTGATATTTAATAGCTTCACTTGATTGCTGTGAGGCTGTGACATGCACAGCGCCCCGAGGGCAGCTATGAGCCCATGGAGAAATCCACTGGGCTTGCCACAGAAGGACTAGAATTCCACTTACCTGGGCTAGGGGAAGGTGTCCCTGCCCATGGCGAGGAGTTGAGAACGAGATCATTTTTAAGATCCCTTCCAACCCCGACCGCTCTGGGATTCTGTGATAAGTGATGCCATTCCTGGGTGTCCTGGGCACTCTCGCAGTATAGGATGGGGAGAAAGAGCCACGGGAGGTGAGCTGGGGTCACTTGAGGTCAGGTTGGCAGGTCAGGTTGGCAGGTCAGGGGCTCGTCCTTTCTGAGCCTGCCTGGCACAGGAGGCAGGACACTGGCACAGCAAACAGAGCTGAACTCCCCTCCCCGCGATGGCCGAGGGCTCTTGTGACCTGTTCACTGCAAAAATGCTGAATGCTCTGTCTGCGGAGCATTCTCCAGTTTGCTCATGTTTGCAGGCACTTCTAGAGCACTAGCTCTGGGTAATTGCTCTCCTCAGCAGATGCTCTGGTGCTTATCTGCCTCCTGTACAATCAGGGCCACTGGAGGAATTGGTCTGCGCGACAGGAGCGTGTTCCTGCACCAGCAGGGATTTCAGCAAGATTTTTTTCTGGTTAGGCCAACAAAAAGTCTTGGATTCGTCCCTCATCACGAGCGTGCACGTGCTGCAAGCACCAGCACCCAGGCTGCACGCTCATTTCTCACCCAGATCGCTTCCTGTGCCCCCCGGGTGCAGCCTTGGCAGAGGGAGTCGCTGCTGGAAGCAGTAACTCCAGGAGGTGGAGAGGGAGATGGCTTCTTGCTGCTGCTCTTGTGTCAAAGTGATGAAGACACTGGGGCTTTGCTGGCGTGACTGGCGGGCGGTTCCCAGCACTGCACCTCATCACTGGCTCAAAAGCCAACGTGCCTGTTTTGTACCAGGGCTGCTCTGGGCTCCAGCACTGCATCAAGACCATTGAGCTTTTCCTTTCGTCCGTGCAAGTGAATTCTCTAAACTGGCTTTCCTGGCTGCTTTCAAACACATCCTTGCATGTTCTGAGAGCTTTATCCCAGATTCGTGTGCATCTCCAAAGCACCAGCTGAAAATCCCCCTCTCCTGTGAGGCAGGCACTCACAGTGCTTTCTGGCAATATTCCTGCCAGCACCTGCCTGGAAAAGCAGGATGCATTCCTGTCCATCCCTTGGCTCCTCTGTCTCGAGGAAAAGAGCGTCCAAGGAATAAACAGCCACAAAGCACCACAATTCTTTTTTGAAGGCTGTTCTTGTCCCAGCGTGCTCCATCAACAAAAATAAGCTGCTCCACCCCCCTCGGCAAGGTTCACCTGGAGCCCAAAAGGCTCCTTGGAACGGCGCGTATGAAAGCGCATCGCAGAACAAGGCCTTGAAAATAGCCCTGACCCCTTTTGATCGCATTCCTTTCCACGCCGAGCCGACGATCCCCAAGCCAAGAATGCCACTAACGTCTCATATTTCTCCTGGTCATTTCTGTCCTGAAATTGGAATGCAGCCACGAGCAAAAGGGGGCTGAGCGCCCTCGTGTCAGAGATCCAGGTTTGAGAGACGTTATCTCATCAATAGTGGACAACAACAGGGCTGGCACGCCATCAGGCAGGATATTCCCTGGAAGGTCCAGCGCACGTGGCAAGGGACACAGCGAGGCTTAACTCCAGTGTGGAAAGGTCCTGGCAGCCTCGGAAGAGTATCTCCATGGAGCTGGAGAGCAGTGTAGGCCAGGGAGGCAGAGGGTGCAGGGAGGCTGAGAGCAGCTCCGCAGCACAGTGATTAGGAATGAGAAAGTCAGATTGCACGGAGGGAAGGAGGGGAACAGGTCTGAAATCTCTGGAGTAGCTGAGGAAACTGGGGTTCTTCAGTCCAGAGAAGAGGATGCTCAGGGCACACCTCAGTTCTCTCTACAGCTCCCTGGCAGGAGGGTGTGGTGAGGTTGTGGTCAGGCTCTTCTGCCACGTCTCAAGTGAAAGGACCAGAGGAAACAGCCTGAAGTTGTGTCAGAGGAGGTTCAGCCTGGGTATCTGAAACAAGGTTCGCTGGAAAAGCGGTCAGGCATTGGGATAAGCTGCCCAGGAAGGTGGTGGTGTCTGGATGTGGCACCTGGGGACATGGTTTAGGGTGATTATGATGTTGCTGGGTTGGACTCGATGATCTGGAAGGTCTCTTCCAACTGTGCTGGTTCTGTGAGTCTCTGTGAAATCTGCACTTCTCTGCTGTGGCTTGAGAGGAAAATTATGTGGCTGAGGGAGAGGAGCACACTGCAGGTACCCTGAAACACCCGGGTGTGAGGTCAGCATGAGAGAACAGCATGTACAGTCCTTCTCTGGGGTGGCAAACACCGAACTAAAGCTACATCTAAAGTTCCCAATACCCTTTAAAAAGCTCCTTACGCTTGTATTTTCCTCAACAAAAGTTCATCTCGTGTGCTTGGCAGCAGCTGTGTTTAGCCTGGAGTGCGGCACAAGCACTGGCAGATAAGGTGGCACCGGGAGGTTTTGCAATCCGTGAGCCCTCCGGGTCCTTCTGGGGGAGAACTTCAGAAGGACCCGATTTCATCGTGATGTGAAATCAGAAAACGGCTGCGGTAGGAGAAGAAATCACGTGGGAAAGAAAAGGAACAGCTTGGTGCGAGTAGATCCCCTCCAGCGCCGTCCCAAATCCCCTTCAAGTGCCAGCTCTGACCCTGCAGGGGTGGGAAGCCTGGCAGGCACGGGCAGCATTGCAGCAGGGTGTTTGCAGGGAGCATCCTCCTGGAACGGCCTGAAACTGCCAAAAATCTCGTCAGTTTGTTGTGCTGCCTGTAAGGTTTGTGCTTGCGGGCCCCAGCGCTGCAGGGGCAGGCAGAGACACCTCCCTTGGCTTTGAGCACCTCAGGAGGGACCCAAGCTCTTCCCATTTTTTTGGGGAACAAATGTAGTGGAACCTGGTAGCTCCTAAATCCACACATCGTGAGCAGTCAGATCCAGCCTTGCCCACCCCAAGGACAAACCTTTGCTCACACCATGTCCCCGTGTGGATCCTGGGTGTTGTGGATGGCCTCGGGGGTGAACATGCCATGCCCAGGAGTGGTTTCTCCAAAATCTCTTGTTCTGGGGAGCAGGCAAGCTGCAGAGTTTGGTTCACCCTCACGCCTGCTCCCAACCCTCCAATTCAAGGGATTGTGGAAAAACAGAGTTGTTTCAGTTGGAAAGCACCTTAAAAATCATCTCATTCCAGCCCCTGCCATGGGCAGGGACACCTTCCACCAGCCCAGGTTGCTCCAAGCCCTGTCCAACCTGCCCTTGACGTGCAGAGGAACATCTGGGCTGCTGTGACCCGCGGGCTGCAGATCCACGAGAGGGAGCTTCGGGGCCATCCCGAAAATCCTTTCCCAGGCCAAGCAGAGTCACAAGGTGGTGCTGTTGTCTCGGCCATCGCAGGGCCTGCGAGGGACGAGGGAAAGCCCCTGCGGACATGGGACCCTCGGGAACCCCCCTCCCCGTGCCACCACACCGCCCTGGCAGCTCCGTGCAGGACAGAGCCCAGCTCCCGCATGAGAGCTTCTCCCAAATTTGAGCCCATTTCCAGCCCTCCTTCAGGGTGATCCCAAGGCTCTGCCTGGATTTTCTCAGGAAAAGCTGGTGGACCAGCGATCTAGAGGAGAAACGTGCCAGCAAGCGTGGCTTCACCTCCAACCTGCACTTCCCGTGTCCTGGGATAATGTCCTGCCCTCAGGGTGGAGGGTCTGTGTCCCGGAGGTTACAGCTTTTATAAGGGGTCAAATCAATCTGTGGAGCCGTGAACCTCACGGAAAGGGGTCCTGGGGGTGGGGCATGGGGGGAGAAAATCCAGAGGGGGTGAGGGTGTCCCCATCCCTGGGGACTGCCAGCTCTGCCAAGTGACAGGGATGTGGGTGTGGGCTGTGGAGAGCCCTTGCTCGCGCTTCCCAAAGGGAAAGCTCCAGCCTGGGCTTGAGGAAAAATTTCCCATGAAAGATTCCCTGAAACTGGTACGTTCCCACAGCGGGCTTTGATTGCAGTGTATTGGCATTTTCCGATGAGAAACCATCCCATTGGAAACTCCCAACCAGCAGAGAGCAGCTCCCTGGCGTGTCTGGGGAGGCATCCTGCCGCGGGAATTCAGCGCCAGCGGAATCCCGTGTCCGGAGGCTCTGGATAAAGAGGGGTGAGTGCAGCCAGCACTGCTCCCAGCACAGGGAAACTGTGCGGTCCTGCAGCTGAACAGCTTTTCCCTCCTCAGGCTGCTCCTTGTTTTCCAAACACCTTCCTCTAGAAGTTCCTCTTCCATCAGGGTGATGTGTGTTCAGTGCAGGCAGAGGGTGCAGCATGCGGGCAGCACAGACCAGAGGCAGGAGCAGCTGGGGCCAGGGGGGCACTGGGAGCACAAGCTGGTGCCTTGGTGGGGCTTTGAAGCTAAAGAAGGTCAAGCAAGTTCGGTATGAGCAAGTTCAGGTGTTAGGAGGAAGTTCTTTGCGGTGAGGACGGTGTTGCCCAGAGAAGCTGCGGCTGTCCCGTTCCTGGAGGTGTTCAAGGCCAGGTTTGGACAAGGTCAGCTACAGTCATTGGGCATCGAAGCCTAAGAGGTGTCCAAGGCCAGGCTGGACAGGGCCTGGAGCACCCTGGGATAGTGGAAGGTGTCCCTGCCCGTGGCAGGGGGTGGCACTGGATGGGCTTTAAGGCCCCTTCCAACCCAACCCATTCCACGTCTCTGTGACCTGCTCTCAAACAGCTCTGATTGTTCAGTGATGCTGTTTCCACATCCCCACCGCTCCCCAGTCCTTTGGCTCAGCTGTGGAGGAGATTTCTGGGTGTGCTATGGAGGCAGCTCTTCTTTTTTTACGTTTGGGGTTCCTCTAGAGCAAGGATGGGTTCTTGCAGCCCCGAGGGATCTGTCTGATGGACCACGGGACGTTGCTGTGAGGGGGGACACTGAAACACCCTGGACTCACCTCTGTGCTTTGTGGCTGGAAAACGACCTGGGTTTCTGGCATCCCTGAGAAGTTGCTGAGGTGGGACAGGCAGGGCGAGGTGCCTGGAGACAGGGAATGGGGCAGGCTGGCTGCTGGCCCTGGAGAAGACAGTGCCCTCCCAGGGGTGCTCTCCCTTCACGAAAAACCAAAAGCTGGATCACAACCTGGCCCTCTGCTCTTAAAAGTAGCCCAAAATTTGGCTCTTGATGCTCCTCTTTGATATCATCACTGGCTGCCGGGGAGGTGCTCACCTCAGGTGTCCTCACCCAGAGAGGAGGACTCGCTCCCCGGGAGGTTCCCCCGCTCTCCAGGTGACGTGTGCTGCTTTCAGGAGGGTTCCCAGCCCTGCCCACGCCCTGCTGGTGGAACCCATGCTCTGAGTGTCCTTCGTGGGATGGAAGCGATGCAGCCAGAGAACTGAAACCACAAACAGGTCACCAATCCCCCTCTCTGCCCAGGGTCTCCTCTTCCTGTGCCACGCTGGATTCTTCTGTCACGCATCGACTTCAGGGCTGTCGCACAAGAGCGAAGGAGAACAGATTCCAGCCACGAATTTCCCCAGCGCTTTGCCCAGTCTGGTTTGGAATGCCCTCCCTGAGAGGGCTTTCTCCAGCCCTCCTGGGATAATGCACCACTGCCTGCTGCAGCTCTGATGGAAACCGTGCCTCTGTTCTGTGGCAGGTACTTCATCTGGGCTCCGAGGCTTCCTTTGCTCCGCTTGTTTTCCTGGTGGTTGTCTCTCCAGCGAGTCCCTTTGAGAGGCCTGCACTTCTCAGATGTTATGTCTGGAAGTTTGCTCTGTTTTTTTGGCTAAGGGGCCCAGGGTCTGGAAGTAGAGAGGCTTTTATGGGAACCCAAGTCCCCTTTTGACACGACTTCCTTGTGCTTAAATTTCAGGTTGAGTTACAGGCTCGAACAATTTCTGGTTGCATATCTTTCATTGTCAGAGGGGATTAGGGCAGTGATTATTTACATGCACCTCTATTACACAGAGTCTGTTTCTTTTCTTTCCTTTCCTTTTCCCCCAAGTAATTCCACATAATATGCAAACCTTGATGGAAGCAGCCCCACAGATGGGGGAGAGGGAGCGAACGAGGTTCCTGCCATGCAAAGTGGAATGGGCAGACGAGATCTCTGAACTGGGAGACGCCTGTGGGGCCGGTGATTATGGAATCCCAGAACTGTCTGGATTGAAAGGGACCTTAAAAATCATCTCATTCCATCCCCCTGCCACGGGCAGGGACACCTTGCACTAGACCAGGCTGTTCAGAGCCCCACGCTTTGGGAGAGCATCCTCCTCACCCTCCTCCTTGCAGAGAGCAGGTTCCTCCTGGAGCATCCCGTCTCTCCAGCGCTGGAGCTGCTTCCAGCAGAGGCTGAATGCCTGGCACGCTGGGCTGCTGGTTTGATCTAGGGCAGCTCCTCTGGAGCTTTGGCTGTTCCCCAAGAAATAGGGAGATATTTTTTTTAGAACCCAGCGTGCATGAGTTTTAAAAGGGATTTTTGATAGAAGTCCCATTTACTCCTTTATTTGGCTTGGGAGGCTGCAGTGGAACAGATTTCTTTACATATCCTTGAGTGTTATTTGATTAAGGTTATGACTGCTAATAAACACTCCGGGGCTATTCTCCATCCCCACCACTTGTAATTCAGGCAAACTGTTGCCTGCATGGGACTACACCTTTTTTATATCAGTACAAGGGACCAGAGTGCTGGTTCTGCTCCCCTTTCATCAGCTCGCCAGTGTATTGCTCACTTTGATTTATTCCAGCTTTATAATGTAAGGGAAAATAGAAATGGGAGGAGTGCCAGGAGTGTTTCTGGCACAATAACCAGTTTACTTCCTTTTCCTTCACTTTGCCATTTAGAACCACAAGTTCTTGTATAAAACAGCGACGAGAAGAGCACACACTGCCCTGGAGTGAGAAAACCTGAAGCTGCAGAATCAAACTAACGAAACCCAAAATCTGGTTTGAAATGTAGGAGAAGCAGGTCCTGCTTGGAAAGGCAGAGGAGGGAAGGGAGCCCAGAGGGCTCTGTTCTGTCCCCTGGAAAATGCGTGTGTTTCTTAGGCTGCTTAGGTTTTGCTATGCAAGTAAATACCTTTAATTTTTTGGGAAGGAAAAGAGAGGAAGTGATACAGACACCTGTGGTGCCAGCATTGCCACACCTGTGGGGGACATCTCAGCACTCGGGGAGGGTGGTGAGTGAATCTCAGCCAAAACCAGCGAGCCCTGGGCTGAGGAAAGAGAGGGTCAGGCTCTTCTAGGGGTACACAGCATGTCTGGAGAGGAGGAAGCAGAGCCTCAAGACTCAGAGACTCGGACACTGGTGAGTGCAGGCACCAACATCCAGGGAATAACCAGGGCACCGCACAAGTTTAAAAAATTGCCACGTGCAGTGAAATCAGGATGTGCTTGGGTGGATGCACCTGAAAACACACACTGATGGCCACTGGTGGGAGCCCAGGAGAGCACAGAGAGCTCCCTGCTCACTCCAAGCTGTCCTGCTCCCCTGTCCCCTGCAGGCTGGGGGCCTCGATGGCTCTTTCCCGGCCCTGAAGCACCGTCTGTCCACAACAGCCATAACAAGTCCTGGGCTGTGCACTAATGAAAAGCTGTGTGGGCCAGTCCCTAATTACACCCATCAGTTAAGCTGTCAGAGGGAGCTCTCGGCCTCCTTGTTGCATTATTAGATCTGGGCCTTGATGAGCTGCAGCCAGGCGTGAAAGGGCAACCTGAGCCCATGGAGGTCTCCACTCCCCCACGGACCTCGGGGGGTTTAGGACTAGACCTGGTTTTTCAGGTCTGAGCTTTACCTGCTGCTGGGAGAGAGCTGAGAGCAAGGAAAGGGGAGAGCAGGAGAGATCCAGAGGCCCTCTCACATTTTCTGGCCTTTTAGAATCTTCAGGCTCCAGCATTTTGGAGACAAGAAGCCACTGCCTTCAGTGCAGGCTTTCCTGCATGAAAACTTCAGGAGTTGCAGCTCTGTATGTTCAGGTTCTCTACAAACGTGATGCAGGGATGAGTCCAAGCCATGGCGTCTTTCAGCCACATCTGGATTTCAAAGTGTCCCAAAGGCTGATGTTGGAGGCTATTTCTCCACATTGTGGCCCCTTTAAATTCGCACCAGACCCACTGGAAAACAGACATGCAGATGATGGGGCTTAATGACAACAGCACCAGTTTATTTGAACCAGGGTCTTTATGGGGAGATGTGTTTGTTTTCTCAGGCCACACATTATTAACTAATCCCCAGACTTTGTTTTTGTAGTTGCATTGTGAGCAGCTTCCCACTTCTCGCCCCTTTTCTCCATCACAACACTCTGGCTCTGGGGGGGGTGTGTAAGGTACCCCGGGCTGCTGCTGCAGGGGATGAATTCCCATTCAGCAATCCTGCCTGATCCCACTGAATCCTCTTTCTAACTGGGAGAGGCAGACCGGGAACTTCCTGGTGCTCTTTGAACAAGAGCGGCTACAGTCACTGGGCATCGAGGCCTAGGACGTGTTCCAAGGCCAGGCTGGATGGGGCTGGGAGCACCCTGGGATTGTGGAAGGTGTTCCTGCCCAAATGGAACAGGATGAGCTTTCAGGTCCCTTCCAACCCAAACCATTCTGGGATTCTGTTCCCTCTTGGTATGAAGGGGTAATAATATTATTTTTTTTTTGTCTTCCCCGTGTATCAGCCCCATTCTTATTCCAAAGCCCCCTTTCCCAGCTTCTCCTCTCCCAGGACAAGTGTGTCACTGGCTGGATAGCCTATACTGGGGGAGAAGAGCCCATTTGCCAAGAGCTCCAAGTGAAACGCTTACAGGACGTTCTTCTGGAGCATTCGGTTCTGTTAAACCAGGAGAGAACAGGCTGTTTGCAATTCCTGCACAGATCTGAGAAGCACTGAAATCACTGATCGTGGCTGTGCCTGAGGTGCTGGGCAAAGCCAGAGCACCGGGAGAGGGATGGGGTTTTGGGCAACGGCTTCTCCTCATCAGGTTTCCCACCTGCGACTCCCACAGAGGCTCCTCCGGTCGGCCGCGGGCTCCACCTGACAAGCAGGACTCTGACACGAACCAGGCTGCCCTGGAGGGCTCGCGGGGGTCGGGGGGCTCTGCAGTGGAGCTCCACACAGCTGTTAATCACCCAGTATCTCTGGCTCCCAGCAGCTGTCTGGTGTTTATCTCCGCCTGGCTATCTCCTGCGCCAGCCCGCCGAGAGCAGGCTGTGCAGCCAAGCCGAGCACGAGGGGAACACTTTGCACACGGGGGTGTGCATGTGGGGTCTGGATGTGCGCACATGGGGTCTGGGTGTGTGCATGTGGGGTCTGGATGTGCGCACATGGGGTCTGGGTGTGACACGTGGGGTCCGGGTGTGTGCACATGGGGTCTGGGGGTGTGCACCTGGGGTCTGGGGGTGTGCACCTGGGGTCTGGGGGTGTGCACCTGGGGTCTGGGGGTGTGCACCTGGGGTCTGGGGGTGTGCACCTGGGGTCTGGGGGTGTGCACCTGGGGTCTGGGGGTGTGCACCTGGGGTCTGGGGGTGTGCACCTGGGGTCTGGGGGTGTGCACCTGGGGTCTGGGGGTGTGCACCTGGGGTCTGGGGGTGTGCACCTGGGGTCTGGGGGTGTGCACCTGGGGTCTGGGGGTGTGCACCTGGGGTCTGGGGGTGTGCACCTGGGGTCTGGGGGTGTGCACCTGGGGTCTGGGGGTGTGCACCTGGGGTCTGGGGGTGTGCACCTGGGGTCTGGGGGTGTGCACCTGGGGTCTGGGGGTGTGCACCTGGGGTCTGGGGGTGTGCACCTGGGGTCTGGGGGTGTGCACCTGGGGTCTGGGGGTGTGCACCTGGGGTCTGGGGGTGTGCACCTGGGGTCTGGGGGTGTGCACCTGGGGTCTGGGGGTGTGCACCTGGGGTCTGGGGGTGTGCACCTGGGGTCTGGGGGTGTGCATGTGGGGTCTGGGGGTGACACATGGGGTCCGGGTGTGTGTGCACGTGGGGTCTGGGGGTGTGCGCACGTGGGGTCTGGGTGTCCCACTGCTGCCCCCGGGGCCGCACATCGGGGGCTCGTGGTGGGGAAACGTGCCACGTGGGGAGGTACGGGTGGGTTAAGGTGCACGAGGGTGGCTCAGAGGAGCTCTCCTGCTCAGCAGTTCCCTGAGTTCTCTCTAAGCCTTACAAAACTGTTGAGAGAAAGTGGAGAAATACAGAACTTCCCGAATCTTCCTGCATCAGTCACAGAGAGGCTTTAAAGGGCATCTCAAAGGCAGTGCCCTGGGCCATCCCTTTGGGAAGGAGGAGGAGGAGGAGGGCAAACAAAGTAAACTGTAGCACCTGCAGAAGAGGAGGGTTGACCCTGTGGCTCCAATTAACCTGTCCTCACAGGTGTGTGAGGGCACGAGGTTATATAAATCAGGCTCAGGAGAGGCTGAGTTTCCCTGGGAAGGACTGAGAGAAGCAGCTTCCTCGGCCTGTTTGATGTCCTTTCTGTGGCGAGAAGCTTGCAGTGACCTCAGAGATGAAAGGCTTGAGGAGCAGCAAGGAGGATGTGAGTGTGTTATACCCTGGTTTTTCTGAAGGCTTGCACCTTTCCTTTTCCCTGTTTCCAGCTCCTTTCTGTAACACAGCATCCTGAGCTACCACAGGACAGCAGGGGATGTCCTGGCTGCATCCGAGTTGCTGTTTGTGTGCTAAGGTTGGGTTTAGCTGAACTTATGGGTGGTGGGAACCAATGAAGTTCTCTTTTATTGAATTTTAGCTGCAAGCGCCCAGAGAAGCACAAGGTTGTGTTGCTGAATGTTATGGTGTTTCCAGCTGAAGAGTTTGTGGTTTTTATTTACCACGCACTTGGCTGGGTGTTCAATATTGTTTTGTGAAGGGAGCTTGAGGTGCTGGTCGCTGCTGACCCTCCCCTGAGGGTGCAAAGGCTGCCAGGCACTGAGAGTTACGGGCCCCGGCTGTACGGGATGCTGTGTGCCTTGGAAGGGCTGGAATCCTGCAGTTTCTCACTCTGCGTTCCTGAGGGGCAGCTGCACGGGCTGGGCTGCAGAGCTGGCTGTTGGAGAGGGGTTTTTGGGAAGCTGGAGGCCTGTGCTGAGCTGTGTTTTGGGCTGTGCACGCCTGAGTGAGGGGGTGTGAGTTTGCTGATCCCTACTTTGCCTCTTGCTCCGTGAGTACAGTGAGTGCTTTCCATGGACGTTGTGCAACAAAGGCCAGGGCTTCTCCTAAAGCAATGCTGCTTTCTTGGCTCTAAATGCCCCGTTTTCCTTCAGGTCCAGCTCTGGTATTTATCAATTAACTTCCTCCAGGTCCTGGGAACAGCCACAGCTGTCCTTCCCTTCAGCCCAGAGCACCCACTTCCTCCTGCCTTACCTCATCCTGCAATTACTGTCCCTCAGGGCACGCTGGGCTGCAGCAGCCTCTCCATCTGTCCTGTCTTCTGTGCAGGCAGCAAAGCCTCAGGGGATGCAGGAAGGAGGAGAGGGAAGCCAGTTGCCCAGGAGGGGTGTTCAGGCAGGACATGCTCCTGTCCTGAGCCTGGAGAGGGGAGCTGGGGCTGTCAGCAGGGTAATGAGCTGCCTGGAGGCTTCTGCTGGGGGCTGGGGGAAGAAAAGTGGTTGCACAGAGAGGTTGTAGTGGCTCCTGTTCCCACCAAAAGCAGCAAACCCTTGGACTCTCCAGGCAGAGCCTTTGCTGTAGGTGAGAGACTTCTCCAAGGGAGAGCCCCTCCTTCTGGAAGGCAAAGGACAGGAAGGGAGGAGTTCAGCTGGACCTGACTCCCTGATAATGAACTCAGCTGTTAATGTGCAGGGAGGATGTGGCAGCCCATGGATTTGCTGGACTCTGTGAGCGGTGATTGCTTCTCTGAAGAGCCAAGAGTCTCCTGAGGAGCAGAGGTGCAGACCCTCCCTGTCCTCTGTGGAACACCAGGAGCAGGCTGCCCGGGACTGTCACACACCGGCATGAACGTGCTGCCCTGGGAAGGGGAGTAAAAAACTGCGCAGGAACACTGCTGTGCCCTGGGGACGTGGTGCTGGGGACAGCTCAGGGGGCATCTCGATGGCAGCCACAGTCTAGAACTCCATCCCCTCTGGCTTATTGTCCTTCCAACCTCATTTCCAGATGGTGAAGGGAAGCACCACCCTTGGCTTTGCCTCGTCAGATGTGCTTTGGGCAGAGCTGACAGGTCGGGGCCCTGCAGCTGCCACGGGGCTGGCACAGCCTGGAGGGGTGTGGGGGTTCCTCCCGAGAGCCCTGATGCTCAGGGTGGATCAGGGCACCTGTGGGACTGCTGGTGGTGGTGCAGTGGCATCTTAGCCTGGCCTCCTTCCCACCCCAGAGGCACCAGAAATCTCGAGGGGAGTTGCCAGGCTCCTGTGCCTCGGCGTGGGAGCAGTGGGGTGCAGAGGGAGAGGGGCCTCGCTCTGCCCCTGGGCAGCCCTGTCAGACAGAGCAGAGGGAGAGGGGGACAGCAAAATCATCCCCGGTGCTGGCTTCAAACTCAAGTCAGCTTCAAGTCCTTGTCCTGCCTGCTGGGAACAGAGGGGCTGGGAACAGAGGGGCTGGGAACAGAGGGGCTGGGAAGACCTGCCTGGAAGGCTGTGGAGCTGCAGGAAGGTCATGTGCTGAGAAAATATCGTGTTCTTCCCTGTCCGAGTGCTGCTGCTCTTCCTCAGCTTCCCACGACATCCCCTGCGACTGCCTCCAGTGTTCAGGGCACCCCAGCCCGTCCCGTGTCCCCCCATCCTGGTGAGATGTGCCATCTCATGGTGCCTGGGCACTGCCATGGACGCTTTGAGTCAGTTTTCTCCCCTTCCCCTGTTTTGTTGGGAAGAAGGAGCCGGAGTCAAACCCCAGCTGCTGTCAGTGGGGGTCCTGTGGGTATTTGTGTCCCCAAAGCCCATTTTCCTTTCCGAGCTGTTGAATTTTGTTGTTTCTGGCCCCCACTTATTCAGGGAGCAGACATCCTGTCCTCCTCCGTCCTCTCCGTGTCCCTTGGCCGATGTTTGGTGTTAGCTGAGGACATTTGGTAGCCCACTGTGCAAGCCACACGGGAAGACAACATTTTCCCTGTAATTTACACAGGGGTATTGTTATAGACATTGCTTTGATGTGCTTTAATTTAAGCAAAATGGTATTTTTGAATGAGTTTGGTGGGGTTTGTTGCAGAAGACAGAAACTCTGTTTTTCGAAGGGGGGGTTTTTGTGTAGAGAGGGGATTCTGCCTCTGAGTTGAGGTTGCTGAGCCGGGCAGCTCTCACAAGCAGAGCCTGTATGAAAATGTGTGTGAGCCCTCCTAAACCTTCTTGTAACTGCATGAACTTCAGCGTGGCTCTGACGGTGCTTGGAGGGGGGAGCTTCACGCTGGAGTTGCCTGGCGCTGGTCCCAGTCAGGATGGAGGTCACTTCTATTGACCTGAGCTGCATTCAAAACAATCACTTAGGTGTGAAAAAATCCACTGCCTGTTCCCAGGGCTCCTTAGTCCCCACCCAGTGTATTTTTAAAATATTCATAATGAGCTGTCATTTTGGCCAGGGCTCACTTGGCCGTTTGGGGCCGGTGGTAACAGTGAGACCACAGCGTGCAGGCAGGGGCGAAGGAATGAGGGGCTTTCTGCTGGTTTATTGTTTTCCCCTGCTTTGCCTCGGGTTGTTTGGAGCCCTGCAGTGGTTTCCAACAGCTGGCCCGGCGATCATCCCGATCGTGTTGCTCTGTGCTTCGCTGAGCTGGGGGGACTTGGCAACCCGGCAGCTGTCCCAGAGCCTGAGCCACGAATGAGCTCAGAGGAGAAGGAGAGAGGCTTGGATGGGAGAAAGTGTGTTAGTGGTGGCTTTTTTTCCAAGTGAGAGGCTGACGGAGCTGACTGGATCCAGGCACAGCCTCAGCAGGTGCTGTGTGCGCTTCGCCCTCCCGTGGTTCTCCTCCCCTGTCCGTGCCTGGGCCCTTCTGGAGCACTTGGGGCGAGGGGTGGCCACAAGAAGCCCTCGACCTGGCCTGTCTGACCACCCCTGCAGTGCCAGGCTCTGGGCACTGCTCACCCCTGCCCCGGGAGCTCTGGGGTAGCTCTGCCAGTCTGTCCCAGTTCTGATTTCCAGCTGGTCTTGGCTGCTCCTGCTCTGATGCCCCACACAGATCTATTTTTGAAGCTGTGTTTCAGGCTTGAGTGCAACCTGCTGACAGCCTGCCGGAGGTTTCAGGCTGCACATCCCACGTGCCAGAGCTGCTTAAAAAAAGGGTTTTGAGCAAGATCCTCCGTGCCCCTGGCAGCATCCTTCTGTCAGTGCAGCATTGGCTCTTGGTACCAGACCAGACCTAACAGCTCGAGCTGGTGTGAGATTCTGAGGATATTTTACACCATGCACAAGGTGGGGACGAGAGTTTCAGCCCCTGCTTCATGCTCGTGCCCTCAAGCCCATGTTGACGTGGGCTGTGTTTAGAGTTTGCTTAAAATCCTCCACGCAGACCCAGTGAAGCTGTGGCTCGGTGTAAGGGTGTGATTCCCTTCTTGTGGAGCCTCAAACACTCAGTGAACGTGGTGACCCCTCTCTGAAACGTGGCTTGCAAAGCAAGATCCCACTTCTGAGTGGGTGTGTGTGAAGTGAGGGCAAAGCAGAGAAATGTCTTGTGGTGCTTTCCTCGGCTGAGAAGAGTTGGGCAAAGCCTCCCAGGCTGCTCCTGCTTTTAAATAGCTCCTCTTTAACTGCTTTGCTGCCTCCATTGCCCGGGGCACTCCTGGAGGCTGCTGGGGGCTCCATTTGCAAGGCAGTCACCCAGGATTTGTGGAGATGGTGATGTGTGGCAGGGTGATCTCCAGCAAGAGGTGGGGAAGGCTGAATCCAAAGCCCCTGTGAGACACTGCATGCTCTGAGCTTTAGGGTGAAAGAAAGCAAAGGACTGCTTTGCTCTTCTCCAGATACGGCCTGGGTCAGTGTTCTCACTCCTGCTCTGCTCTTCCCCTTTCCCACCAAGCCTTGGCTTCTCCAGAGTCTGACAGAAGCTCCCTGTGGATGCAGGGATCTGCCTGGATCTCACCCATTGGCATCTGGAAAGCTCCTGACTTGTGTTGTTCCTGGCCTGCATCTAACCTCTCCATGACAATCCTTCGGGCTCATCCCCCAGCAGGTTTTGCTGGACCTCTCAGTGGAGATTCGTGCTGGTTCCTGCAGGTTTGCTCTGTGTGCCATTCCCCCCTGGGCGTGCCCCATCCCTGCTCCTGTTATTTCACAGCACAGCTGCCCTGCTGTGAGGTCAGGCTCAGGTGTTTGTGCTTTTGGAAGGGACAGGTGTCAGAGACTGGAACAGTTCATGCCTCAAACATTGACACCAAGGGAGCATCGCTGGGATCCACAGACTGGTGATATTTTCCTTATTCTGTCCCTGTCAACCTCTTTCTGTCCCTCCAAACTATTTTCAATTTCTCTCTCACATTTACTACCAGATAAAACCCATGCTATTGTCGCTGGCATTTGGTCTCGTTTGCAGCTTAATTTGGGCAGGGACATTTCTGAGAACCTTCATCGTCGGATCGTGGCTACAGCCCAAGTGGTTGGTTGGGTTTGGGCTTCCCAGACTTGTTTTTTCCCAATCTCTGCCCTCAGGGACCACCGAGTGGGGCAGAGGTGGGCGTGGGGCTGAGATCAGCCATGCCCATGGGTGAGGGAACAATCAGCCCCTCACACCCCATTGCTGACTGCAGATGCCAGGCCTCTTGAGTGCCTTCCTGCCCATCTGCCCAGGCAGGTGCCATGCTCTGGCAGGGAACAGGCCAGCAACTGGCTCCGGTGCTGGAAAGCCAGCCAGGAATGGTGGAAAGGGCACGTGTGGATTTATTTACATACCAGTGCCCTGCTGCTCTTTGGAGGGCGTTTGTTACCTGGCTCTCGAAGGTACAAATTTTTTGCTGTTCACCTGAAAGGGCTTTCTAAGCTGGGTGGGGAGGGCTGGGATGCTCTCTGAGCCATGGATGGGAACTGGCTGGGGGAGACAGTCTTAGTTCTTTGACATAATGTGGAACTGCAGCAGTGAAACCCTCATTAAATTAAGACAGATGAGTGCGGAAGGAGTTGTTGGAGGAGTTTGCTGTGTTCAGCACAAGGGAGCCAAATCTGTGTTCCCCTCGTTGTGTCTCAGCACCGTGGATGCCTCAAGCTGCCTGGCATGGGGCTATTTCTGCTAAGATTGAGTTGAAATAGGAGTTTTCAGGGGATGGCATTGACCTTTGAATAAAGGCTTCGACTCTGTCACAACTTTTTTCTGCACTGAGAGGAAGGAGGGAGCCCAGGCCTCTGCTGCTTTCTCTGACAATAAATCCTATTCTGAGGTGTGCAGAAGAGCTCTAAATTTCAACTCCCTGAGAGTTATTTCCTTTGAGCTCTTGATTACGCTCTAGCACACGATCCAGGTTCCATCCATTTCTTCTGAATGCCTTATGGATCTCCAGCAGCTGTGAGCAATTTATTTTGGGTACAATCAGTTAACGTGGTGGTGAAGTGCTTTGAAGATGTGCCGCATCCTCGAACGCTGAGCTTTGTTTCATTATTGTTACTATTTAACATCTCTATGCAGCTGAACTACTGTCACACGTCCTCACTTAATAACACATTTTGTGTCTGGATCTTTTCTGCAAAGGCAGATTTTTGGCCCGGGGGATGGTGCAGGGATGTAACAGAGTCTGCAGTTATGTACTGCCTGTCATCCCGGTCTCCCAGCCTGCTTTACAGGCACCACTTAATTCTCCATGCCCGGTAGGGCAGGCTGGCAATCCATCATCTGTGACTCCATGGTCCCCGTGCAGGTGTGGAGGCTGAAAGGGTGACCCTTGTGAGGTCGAGCAGGAAGGAATGGGCCCCAGACTGCCCAGAACCTGCTCTCCCCACTGCAGCTCCAGTGCCCTTCCACTGCAGCCGTGCCATGGCCTCGCAGGGACCTCTCCCCCTCCTTACAAAGGGGTCTGGCACCTGCTGCCTTTGTGTTTGTGTTTTGGATCAGAAAGCACAGAGCTGGAGTTTGCTGCTTGGGCACTGCAGAGGTTGAAATCCAAAGCAGCAGAAGACATCCAGGGTAAACAGGAGAGCAGGGATGAGCGACTCCTGAAGTCGTGTGAAGTTTGGGGGGAGGTTTCTGTCATCGGGGGATGGGTTGTTGTCTTTGCTTTCCCTTCTCGTGGTGCCACCTGGAGACCAGGCATGGATTCTGTTACCAAATTCCATTTCTGGCCAGCAGGTTTGCTGGCAGAGCTCTCCAAGGAGCTGCTGTTTGGGATGCTGTGGGAAACCAGTCTGACCAGAGCAGCCTAAACCCTGCTCCTGGGAGTGGGGAGAGGGACCGAGCCAGTCCCTCTGTGTCAGAGCAGGGCAGCTCTCCTGCTCTCCTGTGGTGTCCTGAAAAATGGCTGCCAATCCCCCCTTTTCAACAGAAACATTAAAAAAACACTTCAGAATTGAGGATGTGATAGGAGATGTGGAGCTCCATCACGTCTTGGACGTGAACATCTAGCCCAGAAGACTTGGAAGGCCATTCTTCCCCTCCGGCATCCCCCAACCCCCGCCAGGGACAGCACTAGCATGGAAATAAAATAAATTAACTGGCTCTGCTGTTCTGACACGTAAAGAGCAACTCTTCAGAAAGGCCCTCGGTGTTGTTCTCCCTGCCAAGAGTCATTTAAGCAGCGTCGGTGGTGACTTATCTGTGCTGAAGCACCAGCGAGGGCTGACAGGGAGAGACCCCATCGGTCACTGCTGTGCTCAACATCTGTCCTCAGCTCCAGCTGTTTGCACCCTACGTGGGGACCTCCTTCTCTCAGCCACTTGCTGGGACATGGGATTTACAGCTGCCTCCAGGGCTCACGGGTGGCTCGGAGCAGCATCTGGGGTGACTGACAGTCCGAGCAGGGAAATCCCTCCTGCTGACTCACAGCTTTATCAAAGCCCTCCCAGGGAAAGCTGCTCCTGATAACCAGGCACTGCGAGCAGCCCTGACAGGTGGAACGTGCCCTGAACAGCCCTCAGTGGGGTTGGGAATTGGGCTGCAGATCCCAAGAGTCTTGGAGCCTCTTAACCACGGGCAGCCTCTTTATCTCCCTAACGTGCTCATTAAGAGAACAAAGTTATCTGCACCTTAAAGCTGGGAATGAGGAGACTGTGACTGCCCTCGAGTCTCCTTGTCCCGGTGTCTCCAGCTGGTGCTTTACTGGAGTCTGAATTGCTCTTAAATGTCCCCTTGCTCCCCATATCACTGGGTCCCCGGGGCTGGAAAGGGATTTAAGGTGACTGAATATGGCCCTTAACGGCTGCCACAAAAGTGCATCCCGGGGATGAAAAACACTTTAACCCTTGTAAAAGTCCAAAGGCCTTGTGTTAAATCTTCAGATCTGCCAGCTGAGGTTCCCCAGGTTCCCTGTCTGCTGAAGGCAATGCTGTGCAGGGCCATCTCTGCCCAGCGAGCAGATTGGCAGGATTGGCCAATTCAGATTGGCAGGATTGGCCAATTCCCAGAGTTCAGGATTGGCAGCCTGATAAAATAAACCAGCCTAAAATTTGCCTGGAATTGCGAGGTCTGGTTTATGGCTGTTAAATTTGAAACCAATCAAGCCAAACTTGAAACCCACTTACTTTCTGAACTCTTCCTTGCTTGCTTGTTCAAATACTGGGAGGGGAGCCAGCTCTGGAAATGAAGTCACTTTTGAAAATGGCTGCTCTGCCCAGAAGGAGGCTCTGAAAATTCCCATTGTAATTTAAAATCATTTTCCTCCCTCCTCCACCACCACCCCCCAAAAATTATTACGAACTTGGCTTCTGAATCTGCCCCTCCCATATGTCCTCAAAGTAAAAAGAGGAGGGAAAAAAAAAAAAGGAAAGAAAGACACTGGCACTGCAAGGCCTTTTTTATGGCACCAATTTTATTGCGTAGGATTCAGCCCACTGACAGGCTGTAAAAGTTTATTGGAAGCAGATACAGCCTGTCAATGGGCTGACCAGTGCCCCTGGCTGGGATTCACCCCCCGGCTGCTGGAGAAAGGATGTGGGTTTGTGGTGTTTTCTGTGCTGGGGGAATTTCCTGCGGGGAAATGCCCGTCGGGAACCACCAGCGCTGGCACGGGGTGTGAGTCAGTTCTGGGCAGGGACGTGGTGCTGACAAGCTCTGTGGTGAGTCTTTGGGGTGAAGCACATGGCCGGGGTTATTCACGCCAGTAGGTCCTTCCCTGGCAGCTGGATTGCCCTTGGATAATATTCCCGTGGATGCATCGTCAACATCGTGTGTGAGGTCTCCTGCACCAGGGGAGCATCCCTCTCACGGAGCCCACCAGGCAAAGTGCAAACCAAGGTCTTGTGCTGTTACTCGGCGCTCTTGTGTGCTTGGAAGGGAGTTTTTTCTTGGGAAAATGGCTCTTGGCTCCAAAGGAAAGCTGTTCTCAATCCCTGTGTGCTTCTGCGGGATACCTGGCACGCCTGTGGCACGGGTTTGATGTGCCTTGTCTTGTGTGTTCGGTGGGCAGTCCCCAACACTTGCAAGGCTTTTGCACAAGTTTTGCACAAGTTTTTCTGTCAGAAACCTCCCCCAAACTTGTGCAAAAGCCTTGCAAGTGTTGGGGACTGCCCACTGAACACACAGCCTCGTCCCTCGGGGCTTTGGGGTTTGTCCCAGCAGTCCTCCATGGTTTGGGTTGGTGCATCTTGTGAGCAACAAGGACAAATTCAGCCTTCACCTGCTTCTGGCCCTGCTTTGTGCTGAGCTGCTGCAGCGAGGTTTGTCCAAAACAGAGCGAGATCCCCAGCGGGGAGCAGGGTGCCAGATCTGCTGTGCTCCCGGGGCAATGAACTCGAGTGACTCTTTCCCTTGGAGACACTCAGAGACCCTCAGCAGAACGGGGCTGTGCCCCCTGCCAGACCCCTCACCTCGCTGGCCTGTGCCAGTCAGGCTGTGCTGTCAGGAATCGTTTCCTGGGGGGCAGCTGTGGGTAAAGCCCTGGTTTTGTATCCACAACAGCGCTGCGTCGAGGCTGCCGCGTGTCATTTCATCACTCTGGCAAGCGACAGGCTCAGGGCTTGGAGTGTGGAACCTTATTTTTAATAAAGGAAAAAATCTTTGCACTTTTATTCTGCATCTGTCAGCGATCTCACTTGGCTCAGCCCTGGAGGAGTTCAGCTGGCCCTCGTGTTAAGGAAAACCAACAAATTAGTACAGATGTTTTTCTGAGAGCTACGGGGATCAGGGATCAGTGATTTAATACTGCCTGATATTTGATCGGGGACGCCCAGGGAATATTTGCTGGAAACCAGGAAGTAATATTACATGAAATCAAAATATAAATATGTTCCTAAAGGTTTAGGTAATTTTTTGCAATTTCCCCTTGTACAGCTTTAAATGAGGTCTCTCCTTCTCCTCCTGTTCTTCCTGCACTTGCTCATGTAGGAGCTGGGTTCAAGAAGCCAGGGAGTAAAATGGAGGCTTTTTTTGTGGGCTTGGGGGGTGGGTGGGGAGGTTGTAGAATCATAGAATCCCAGAATGGTTTGTGTTGGAAAGGACCTTAAAGTCCATCTTGTTCCACCCCCTGCCATGGGCAGGGACACCTTCCACTGTCCCAGGCTGCTCTAAGCCCCAGTGTCCAGCCTGGCCTTGGACACTTCCAGGGATCCAGGGGCAGCCCCAGCTGCTCTGGGCACCCTGTGCCAGGGCCTCCCCACCCTCCCAGGGAACAATTCCTTCCCAGTATCCCATCCAGCCCTGCCCTCTGGCAGTGGGAAGCCATTCCCTGTGTCCTGTCCCTCCATCCCTTGTCCCCAGTCCCTCTCCAGCTCTTCTGGAGCCCCTTTAGGCCCTGGAAGGGGCTCTGAGCTCTCCCTGGAGCCTTCTCCTCTCCAGCTGAGCACCCCCAGCTCTCCCAGCCTGGCTCCATGGCAGAGGGGCTCCAGCCCTCAGAACAAGTCCATGGCCTCCTCTGGACTCCCTCCAGCAAGTCAGCACCTTTCTGTAGGCTTTAGCACAGGTGAGGAGTGCACATTTAAAAACAGATATTTGGGGAGGAAAGCAGCCTTCACCACCAGAGGCAGAATTTTGCCTTTGGGAAACATTCAGGCTTTGGGATCCACCATTCATTGTGCCCTCCCTGCTCCTTCCAGCCCTGAGAACTCATGAGAATCAGGATATTCCATGATTCTGTAACTCTGTGAACTGAGTTGGACCCACAAGGATCACCAGTTCCAACTCCTGGCCTTCAGCTTAAAGCTCCTGCCAAGATACGTCTTTAGGAAGGGACAGCACGGAGATGGGAAGTCACTGTGGCACTGCTCTCCTTGTTGACAAGCTGAGTCATTTTTCTGAGGGATTTGGGGCATTACTTGATTCCTGCTGGTCCAAAAGGGCACAACTCTGTTGTCTTTTGGCATTTCATATCATTTTCCTCATGCTCTGAATTTAGGTGACGTCTCTGAGCAGACTTACCCTGACCATCAGGAGTATCTGCAGTTCTTCTTGGTGGTTCCGGACACTCAGGACCTCACCATGTGTGACGCTGGTGAGTCTTTGCCTGCCACATCTCCTCCACAGGGTTTTTGTGTTGCTCAATGGCTTCACCGCTGCTGGGTTGGGTTTACTGATACCTCAATAACTCACAGCATGAGAATTTATTCACACCCTCCAAAAACCACAAGATATGGAAAAATTCGTGTTATTCTTGACTCTCAGAAACATAGCAGTGACTGAGATGAAGTCATGAGGGCTCTGCAGTGACCATCAGGGGGATTTTGAAATAACTGCCAGACCTCCTCTCTGTCCCTGGGATGCCCAGGGTACCCCAGCTGTGTGGCAGAGGGGGGTGTGTTGCTGAGTACTGGCAGTTTTGGAGTGAGGAGTGGCTTTTCTGCTCGGCTCGGAGCTGGCAGCGCCTCCCAAGCAGGCTCAAGGTGACAGGGTCGTGGTGGAAGATTTTTGGGGTGGAAAACTGGCTGAAGGTCACACCAGAGCTGACCTCCCTGGCTGCTGCTGTGCCTTGGGCAGGGTTAGGAGCTGAGGTGCGTCCTCTGGGTAATGTGGAACTCACAAGCCTTGGGAGGTTTGGCTGCTCCAAACCCGTTGCTTCATTCCAGAAGGGGACACGAACAGCAACTCCTTCCCCTCGCATTTCCCTTCTTGCCCTTGGGCACGGACCCAGACCCTTCCTGGTGTGTGATGGGTTTGCTGGTCCCTCACCAGCGGGGTGTTGTTCTGTCCTGGCTCTCGCTGCCGTTCCAGAGCGCCACAGCTTTTGGCGTGTGCCGGGAACGTCCCCAGTGTTCATCCCCGTGCTGCAGCCCATGGGTTCAGATTCAAATAAACCAACTTTTAGTGGACGTCACGTTGAGGTTGTACTCAAAACAAAGCTAATTAGAAGCCAGTGGGCTTCTTGGTGATGGAAGTGTTGAGCCAAGGAGATCCAGAGCAGGGAGTGTGTGGTGGGTCCTTCGAGCCCCACATTAAGCGCCACTAAATATTTGTAATAGCTTGAGCTAAATTTCAGGGAAACGTTCAAAAAGAATGTTTCCTTTTTAAAGGAAGACGGGGTACAGCCACCCCTCCCCCACCAGGTTCAGGAAAAAAAAGATTTTTCTCGGAGGAATGTGAAAACAGAAAACAAAAACTATTTATTTAACAAACACACAGGAAAATAATAATAATAATAATGCTAAATAACAAAAACTCTCTCTCGTTGTGAGAGAAAACCTGAAAGATTTTAGAGTCCTTCTGTGGGTGTGGTCTCTCTCCTTCTCCTTGGAGCTGGGTTGGCATTGGCTGGTTGACCTGGGGCCCCCCTCCAGGCCGGTGGAAGGTCCCTCAGTTCTGATGTTCTGGTGTTCTGAACAAGTCCAGAAGAGGAGGAAAAAAGAAACCAAAGTCCCGCAAAAAAACACTCTCTGTTTCTCTCTGAAGATGCAGATCCGAAAAACAAAACTGGCTGAAAAAAGCAAGAAGAGTTCTCTCCTCTGCTCCTCAGCAGCAAGAAGCCAATCTCTGTGTCCTTGAAGTACAGACTGTTTGAAAAGTTCGCTCAGTTTTTTTTCTCTCTCTCTCCTGCACTCAGTGTTAAAGGCATAGAAAGGCACAGGAATCATGTCTGGGCATGGAGCGGTGATAGGGGATACAACAGCATGAAGTCACCCCAAGACAGAGTGACAGTGTCCTGCGCCTCACAGGTTGCTGCTGTGGCTGTTCCTTTCCCTCTGCTCGTCCGACTGTGCCCTCCTGCAGCACACTCCAGGGTCCCTTGCCCATCCCACCCTGTGGTTCCTTGGCTTGCTGGGGTTCTGTAACTCTTTTGGTAGTCCTTCCTCAGCGATAGGAAGGCGGAGGTTTTTGTAAGGCCTCAGTTGGCTTTAAATTGTATAAACTTTGTACTCTTTTTACATCCAGCCTGCAAACTTAGGGAACGTATTCAACTCCAAAACAATTTCTCAACTTAGTGACAAATCTGCTTCCTATAAACCCAGGCTGTTGGCATTTGCTCTTACACTCCTTTAATGCTTTATTAATGAAGTTCTTTTACAGCTGTTCCATTATTTCACCTGGGATAAGAGTCAGGGTCACAGGTGGATAATTATGTGGGTCATCCTGTTTCTATCCTCTTAAAACTCTGG
The DNA here is from genome assembly GCA_013397975.1 of Machaerirhynchus nigripectus. NCBI lineage: Eukaryota > Metazoa > Chordata > Aves > Passeriformes > Dicruridae > Machaerirhynchus > Machaerirhynchus nigripectus. The sequence goes on from VZRQ01000711.1 coordinate 160,271, forward strand.
CACAACATAAGCTTTCTTCCAGCCCTCAGTGTTCCAAAGACTTATTAAAAGTCAACATTAACGATCCAGAGCACTCTCTGGCCAGGTCCCTTTTAAATACGAGTTCTCTGTGCTTGCTGATTTCAAAAGACCTCATTTACTAGCTGTGGCTTAACATCCTCCCTAGTTACTGTTGGATTAGGAGCTATTTCATCATTGCGTGACACAAGCAAATCCCACGGCTTCCTCTCAAAGCCCAAATGGCTGCTCGTGTGGCTGGAATACGCTGGAGCTGTGAAAATACCCCTTGGCTGGGTGTGGTTGCACTCCTTTTGTTGAGTCAATCCCGTTGTCAGGGGGTTTTGTTCCTCTAGAGCTACTTGAGGTGTTTGTCCCACAGGGAACGATGCAGAAATTCGCTGTTCCCAGGCAGGGAGATCATCAGCACGGGGTGAGGAACTGGACCTGGCACAAACATCAGTCCAGGGGCAGAGAGAAAAGGAAGGAGGGGCGAGAAAGCTCTCTGAAAGTGGAGCTTGTCCTAGGGGAGGGTGGAGAGTACATTCGTGTCCAGATTCAGGAATGAGAGAACCCCAGAATGGTTTGGGTAAGAGGGGACCTTAAAGCTCATCTCATTCCCCCCCCTGCCATGGGCAGGGACACCTTCTGCTGGACCAGGTTGCTCCAAGCCCCATCCATCCTGGCCTTGGACACTTCCAGGGATCCAGGGGCAGCCACAGCTGCTCTGGGCACCCTGTGCCAGGGCCTCCCCACCCTCCCAGGGAACAATTCCTTCCCAGTATCCCATCTAAACCTCTTCTCCTTCAGTTTAAGGCCTTTTCCCCTTGTTCTATGGAAACCTCCCAGAGGAAACCCCTGGGACACGCTAGGGTGGGACAGGGGCCGTGCCTGTGGCCCTTTTGGGAGGGCTCTTGGGTCACAGCAGGATGGTGATGGGGTGAAGGCAGAAAGTGGGAAAAGGCCATCTGGGCTGGCACTGAAGGGACATCCACGGCACTACTGGCACAAGAACACATCTGCAGAAAGGGGTAACCAGAGAGAAAACCAAGCTCAGCTGCGGTCTCCTGGAGACTCCCCTTGGAGACGTGGTGCTGACATGGAAATGGAAGGGTGGGAAGGGGAGCAAAGGAGCAGTGGTCCAGCAGTGAGCCAGGGAGGCAACAGTAGAAGAGAGGCCAAAGTCATCCTTTAATTGCTGCCACATGGATGCAGGAGCCTGGACAGGCCGTGCAAGAGCTGGCACTGCACATCTGAAGCAGGAATTTAGCCCAGGCTAGGCTGGGAAGGGTTGCAGAAGTGGAAGGAAAGGCAGGAAATCCTTGACCACAGACAGGGAGCGGGCAAAATGGTACAGTGTGGGTGTTTAGGTCTCTCTTATTACTGGACAACTCAGTGTTTCCTGCTTGAAAGGGGAAGTAGAATATTCACTGGTGTGTGATGGTGCCTGGCCAAAGGGGTGAGCAGGAGGAGTGCTCTGTACGTAGGTGGTGGTTTAAAGATGAGCTTTGTTTTGGAAAAGTATCCCAGAGAAGCAGCTGTTGGATCACTCCTGTTGCTGCTGCTTCTGCTTTATCACAGCCATGTTCTGAGTCTCTGGAAATAAAGTGCCATGTACCATGTGGGAGGTTTTTTGCTGCTCTTGGTAGGGGAGAAGCAACTGAGGAGCACAGAATGGGAGCTCAGTAACCATCAGCAGTAAGCAGAGGTGGCTCCCAGGTTCCGATAATTATGATTTCCTCTGCTACAGGCAGTTTAAAATTAGCTTGTGTGCCAGTTCCAAGTTCCTGGACACCTATGCAGAGATTTTAAGCTTTATATTCCAAGAGGTGAGCTGCTCAGGAATAAAAAATTTCCAAAGCTTCCATGAATGCTTCTGTTGGCTTTTCTGACCCCACATTAATTGAAGATGTGCTGCCTCAGGGGTTAGCCTGTTTAATCGATCCAGAGTGAAAAATTTTGGGCAAGTTCAGCATAAATAGTACCCAGACTCCCATCAAACTGCTCTGTGAACAGCTTGCAAATAAACAAGTGTCAGTGCAAAGAAACTCTACCCCTGTGACCTGTGTTACTTGTGGTGGCTCCAGATCTCTTTTGAGATGGAATCCTTGAATTATGCTGGTTTTCCGCCTGGTATTTACTCAAGTACTTGCTGTGACACCGAAGAAAACAAGTCAGTGTCGGGGAATAGTGGCTACTTCTGGTGATTTATTCTCAGCCACATAATTTAATTGCCTTTCCTGCTGGGTAACCAGATATGAGGATGGGGAAGAGCAAACTTGTATGTGTTCAGCTTGCAGGTTGTTGGCACTGTGCTGTGGTCCTTCCCCCGGCTCGGGCAGCAGGGTCTGGGGGCTGCTGTGAAAGGTGAATGTGAGCAGGAGAAAACCAGACACACAACAGTCGCTGGTGGGTCGCTGCCAGAACAGCAAACTTAATAAAGTGAGATTTTGCTGGGCATGGAAAAAAACCCCACTTCAACCCGAAGTGTTTCATAATCCCCGAGGCTGCGGATGATAGGAGAGGGAATGTGTGTGTCGGTGCTGCCAGGCAGGGAGGTGCTGCCCGAGGATGGGATTAGCCCTGGAGGTGGCTGCTGCAGTGGGGAGAAACCCCCTCCCTTCTGGGTGGGGAACAAACCCTGGATGTGATTTGTCACGGATAAGGTTTGCACATAAATCACCAGGTGCATAAACAGAGGAGGAAGAAACGCTGGCCAGGGAAAGCTCTGCCTGGGAGGGTTTGGAGCTGACCTCGGCCTGGGTCTCTTGTGGTTTTTGTATTGCAAATAAAAAGACAAGTATCGTGCTGGGAAGTATAAACAGGGCTCTCAAGCCTTCAGGGTCCACATTAACGTGCTGTCAGCTGTCCCTGGGAGGAGCTGGGGGAAGCTGGGATTATCTCTAAGTGTGCTGCATGTGCACACTCAGGTGTCAGAGTCAGCAACATGTGCATATTCATCTCTCCTTGGACTCAGAGTACCCTCGGGAGTGACGGAGAATAACAAAGGTGAGCAGAGGGTGGCACCTGTCCTCTCTCCGTGACTCCCCTGGGAGCTCTGAACTGCTGAAGGCGTGAGGAGTCCTCAGGCTTTGGAGCAAAAGCCATTCCCAAGTGGCAAACTGTTCTCAGTGCTGCAAACCCTGGAATGACTCTGGCAGTTTAACAGGGAGCAGCTTCCCCTGGGAACCACCTTTTTCTTAAGCCTTCCAGGCAAAAAGGATTCCCTTTAGCAGGAACAGCAGCTTTGAGGTGAGGCTGGGGTTAGGTGGGATTGGAGCTCGGAGCAGACCCAAGCCATGAAATCACCCAGCAGCACCCGGAGCATCAGGACTTGCACGTTCTCCAGCTTGCTCCTGGTGTCTTTGGAGGGCAGGTGAGTTGGGAATCTCCCCTGCCCCACCCTGCCAGTTTGGGGCCTGTGGCAGGTGCTGTAAGGGAGGGTGTGTGTTCCCTCTGTGCCACCTGCCCGCTCTTACCCGCGTGGGGAATTTGGCAGTGCGGGAATGTAACACCCAAAGGCTGGGACAGGTCACCCTGCTGCAAGGGTTTGTTGTGTTCAAGGAAAGCACCTTCTCTGGAATGTGCTGGGCGTTTCAGCTTTGGTGTGGCCACTCGAGTGCCCCCGCAGGATTTTAACGATGTGTTGTAGAACAATGTGCAGTGTCCTGTGTGCAGAAATTCAGAAGTCTGAGCTGGGAGTTGTCACAAACCAGACTTTGCTGTCAGGAGCCTCGGGGATTTATGGAAGAGGAGGATGTGATGATAACGTGAGTAGCTGCAGGACTCTTCCCTCTGAAAGACAGCTTTGGTCTCCAAACCTGGATGGTCCCAGTGGTGGAGAGGAGCTGCTGAACGACACGTGGGAGGTATGGGTGTGGGAATTAGGGTGCTGAGCTCCTTCCCAGCACCGCTGCAGTCTGTGTGTGACTTCTCTCAAGAGCCCCTCTGAGTCACAGGAGCCAGTGATAATGATAATCCTTTGCTCCAGTCCTGTCTGGCTGCTTCACCAGACTCCAAACTTTCCAGGAAGGAACATTCTCTATTGTTATCATTTTTGGCAGAATTGTGGTGCCACAGTCACGAACTTTATCACACATTCCTGTGTTTTGCTGAACTGTAATGAAACAACCAAATTTTTGGGGATGTACAACTCTCACCTGACTCCACAGGAGCTGAAAATGAGAGCCAGGCTTTCCCTGTGCTCCATAGCAATTGATCCCTGCATCTCCTCAGGTACCTCTGACTGCAGAACAGGATGGAATATGCTGGTTCGCCTTCAAATCTAGCTGGGGAAGTCAGCTGAGATTTAGGTGTTTACACCTCACGTGGCTTCAGGCAGATTCCACTGACCATAGCTGACCCCAGACTGATCCATAGAGGTGTTCCCAGCTGTTTTGGAAAGCCACGAGTGCCCGGTGGTGTTGTGAGGCAGGATGAGGCAGGATGTTCTGGCACACAAGAGCAGCGTTTCCCTGCAGGGAGGGGATCAGTGAACATCCCTGCGTGTAACTGGGGGCAGTGGGAGCTCACCGAGGGGGGACTGTGCTCCGCAGGGTGCCAGCATCGCCGTGCTCCTTGTCCAAAAAGTAAGCAAACAACAAATTAAGCACAATTATGTTTGTTTCCCAGGCCTTTGTTTATCCAGGGGATTAAGCCTGGCTTCAGCTGTTGGGATTTGGCAAGGGACAGAGCACAGCTCCAGCTGAACCCGCCTCTGCTCTGTGGCCACGGAAGAATTGCTGCCTGGAGGCAGAGAAGTGCAAACCAGCAGTTATTGACCTGCTGATGGGTTTTTAGGTATGCGAGGGCATCTGGGGTGTCTGCATGCAGTGGGCTGGAAAAAAAGTGGGTTTTTTTAATATTTTCCTTGTCTTTAAGAGCTCTGCAGGTGGTTGGGACTGAAGCACCTCCTCATTTCAGAGAATATTCTGAGTTGGAATGGACCCACAAGGATCCTGGAGCCCAGCTCTTGGGTGGCATCACTTGGCACTGTCAGCTAAGGAATCCCCTTGGCTGTGAGGGTGGGACAGGGGCCAGATGCTGGTCCAGGTTTGTTAGGGAGGATGGAGAAGGTCGAATGCAAGATCTGAACGGTGAAGGGTGGACTTGACGATGTGGGTGTTTTCTGTGTGAAACTTCAAAGCGCTGCTTTTAACTGAAAATGGGAGTTCAAGGACTAAATCGGAGGGGTTGTGTCATATGGAAAGAAATAAACCAAGTCTAAACCTGCTGGGGGGGGACAGCTTCCTGATAAATCCCCCAAACTGAGATTTCCTGTGTCAGCAGCGCATGTGAACCCTCTCACCAGGACTGGAAGGCCTCCTCCAAGAGGGATCAAAGGGAAGGAGGCTCACCTCCGCTGCCTCGGCGGATCTATTTGCCTCAAATGCACTTGTTAAAGAACACAAAAATATCTCGAGGAATGCTGCCTTTAAAAACAAGTTATTCAACCTGGGAGCTGCGTTTTGGAGGCTGGTATTGAAGCAGGTGCCAAGTTTCCCTCAGTGCTGTCCATCCAAACGCTGTGTTTAATTTTACAGACTTTCTGGAGCACCAGGGAGGGGAGCTCTGGGGAGATACTGCAAGGGAAATTTACCAAGCATCCAAATGCCTGATTCCTAAAAGCAGCTGGAACGGCAGTGTTGGTTTATGTGTGATTATTATCTATGTGTGATTATTTCATCAGGAAGTGTGGTGATAGGACAGGGACTAATGGGTTCAAACTAAAAGAGGGGAAATTTAGGTTCGATATAGAGAAGAAATTCTTGCCTGTGAGGGTGGGGAGCCCCTGGCACAGGGTGCCCAGAGCAGCTGTGGCTGCCCCTGGATCCCTGAAAGTGTCCAAGGTCAGGCTGGATGGGGCTTGGAGGAACCTGGTCCAGCAGAAGGTGTCCCTGCCCATGGCAGGGGGTGGAATGAGATGAGCTTTAAGGTCCTCTCTTACCCAAACCATTCTGGGATTCTGTGATTATCACAGGTAATCAAAAACTCTTAATCTCCCAGTGCTGAAATGTCTCAGCAGCATCAGCTTGCTGCATGTTGTCACCAAATCCCAGCAAATGGCTTTTCTAGTCACATATTTGCAGCTGAAGCCCATCAGTTAGCTGAATGTGCTGATAAAAGGGGAACCTAAGAGAATTTCTCTGGTTGGATGCACAGGTAGGACCTTGCTCCTGAGGTGTCCTGTTCTGAGAAGCTCTGTGTGAGCTGCAGGCACGTTTTGGGGTGCACCATAAACTCAGCCCCTGGCCTGTGTCTGCTTTTGTTACAGCCAAGCAGAGGTACCGTGCAGCAAAACCAGTCCTGGTGCTTCCTGAGGAGCTCAGGTGAAGCTGTTACCTCCTGGATCCACCTGGACTCCGGATCCCCATCCCTGGAAGTGTCCAAAGCCAAGCTGGACAGGGCTTGGAGCAACCTGGGCTAGTGGCAGGTGTCCCTGCCCATGGCAGGGGTGGCACTGGATGAGCTCTAAGGTCCCTTCACAACCAAGCCACTGCTGATCCTATTCCGTGATTCCACGTGTGCTCCAGCTCTGGGCCTTCCCGAAGGCACTGCCTGCTGTTTGCTGCTTCTCCTGGCCCCCTCCTCCTCCTTCAGCCACTGGCTGCAGTTTGTGTTTCCCCTTTTATTGCCTTTGGCTCTGTCGCGATGGGCGGTGCAGTGTTTTTGTTCTTCGCTTAATAATCTTTTGGCGGCTGTTGGACATCATTTCTCATTGTATTGGTGGAGGATTAGCTGAGATGATGGGAGATATTTCCTGTCTCAGCCAGCGGGATGGGCTTTGCAGGGCTGGTGCCTTCTTTGCTCATGGTGTAATGCTTTGTTTGGGACTGCGCGCAGGCAGCTCGGCTGTGGGAACAGAGCGCAGCCCCTGAAGCACCACCGCTTTTATTTGTGCCAAAAAGCCGTGGAACAGGCAAAATCCCTGGCATTCCCAGGCTGGACAGAGCTCGGGGCTGGGAGTTAAGGTCACTGGTGTCTGCTCGTGCCTCTGCATTGTGATGGGGGGCAAATAGATTCCCTCTGTTTATCCCGAGCTGGTGTTTGTCGGATCATAAAATCGCAGAGCAGGTTGGAAAGAACATGAAACATTAGTTTGTCCCAGCTTCCTGCCGTGGGCAGGGACACCTTCCACCACAGCAGGCTGCTCTAAGCCCCATCCAACCTGGCGTTGAACACCTCCAGGGATGAGGAGTCCAGTTAGTTGCAGGTTTTCCCTTGGAAATGGTTGAACTTGAATGCTCCCAGCACCATCTGCTTCATACCTGTGCTGTTGAGTTACGGGATGCTGCAGGGCTCCCTTCAGGAAGTCTGGGAGAGGCCGTGGAATGAAGGAGCAGAGGGAGCGGGGTCATCAGCGTGGGTGCAGAAGTGTGTTTGCAACCACCTCTCTGCAGGGCAACAGCAAACAAGCTTTTCTGCAAAGCCTGGAAAAAGGTTGGATTTCTGGGAAAGTGATTGGGGAAGGGTGGGTCCAGGTCCTGGTGACGGTATGAGGGTGTTATCTGGCATCCCTCAGCAACCACAGCCCCTCTCAGGTTACTGTTTACTGGCCCAGATGGGATCTCCAGGGGAAGTTGTTCCTCTTGCAACAGCTCCTCAGGACCGAGCGTTGTGCTTGCTCTCTCATCCAGCTGCAAGGCTTCAGCGACTCTCGGAACCCCCCGAGGCTCTGTCCTCCTTCTGCTGTGTCTTATCCGAGCCCCGGGAAGTCCCCCTGGCCCGGTCTGGACTCTGGGTTTCTGTCTGTCCGTGGCTCGGGCAGGACAGGTCTGGGCTGCTGAGATCAGTGCCCGGTGGGGCTCGTGCTGCCGGAGACAGGTTTAATGTTACGCTGGAGGTTGTAAGGGGAGACAACCTTAGGACAGGAAAAAAAAGGACTTTGCTGGTTCCAAGGCGGTTTAGTTCTCATGTACTAATAAGTGATAGGTGTGGGGGGAGGGATTGGCCGTGACATGATCCCTCTGCAATGCTTTGTGAAGACAAGGGCTGCAGCCTTCTGCCAATTCCGAGTGTGGGATGTGGCACCAAAGGCTGAAAACCCAGACAGCTCAAGAGCGGAGGAAGGAAGTTCCGCTGGAAGAAGCCGGGGATAAAAATGCCCCACATTCCTTGTTGTTTGCAGTTTCTGCTGATTTAGGCCCTTGGTATCAGCTGCTCCAGGGAACGTGCCCTGGGCTTTGCTGGGATGCAGAGCTGTGGGATTGTCGCTGCAGCTGTAGCAGGAAAACAGCTCTAACAAAGCCCTGGCTTCTCTGTGTGCCAGCTTTGCCTACTCCCGCTCCTGTTTTTGTACAGAGCAAGCACAGGCTCCACAGCTCTACTCACAGGGGTGTCTTTGATTTTCAGTGACTGAATGTGGGGAGGAACTTCTAAACCAGTCAGTGAAATCCCTAACACACTGGTGGGACTCCTTAAGGTACAGGAATTGAGAATCTCTTGTCAAACTCTGCTGGTTGGCTGCTCACTTCTGCTGGGAGCCATGGACTTTCCTTTAGTCTGAGCTGTGAGTGCTTTATCCCTTAACTGCCTGAAATAATAAAAATGGGACTTTCTGCCGTGTTCAGAATGAGTTGGTGGAAGAGCAGGGCCTGGAAAAAGCAGTTTTTGATGTGTGTGATAACCAGCAGGACCTGCCTCTCCTGCACATCTGCCTCCAAGGGGTCTCCACAGAGCCCTCCCAGCCCAACGTGGAGCTGGTGGGACCTCCCAGCAGCCTGAAAGAAGGTGAAGAAACAAGGAGAGGGGGATTCTTCCCAGCAGCCAGAACAGTGAGCGGCTCCCACCGCTTCCCCTAAGAGAAGGTGTGTGTGTCAGAGCTGGGTTCCTGCACATCTGGCCTGGGAGAGGTGTTTATAGCTGAGCCAAGGGAGGAATGGGTGGCTGAAGAAGTGATCAAGCTCCTCAGCCAAAGTCTGGCAGACCACGGCTGATGTGGACGTTGAGCAGCAGAGACACCGTGAAGGCTCTCTCATCTCCCTCAGAGTAATTAATAATTTGTCTCTGAGAAATATTGCAAAGGAAATAGCTTGGGGAGGGGAACGGGAGCTAAACTGTTCTCCAAAGCTCCTACTGACACTTTTAATCGCTGCTGCTCTGTCTCCCATTGACAGCTCTTGAGAGACTACTGATGGCTCTTCGTGCTGCTCCGAAAATCAGCTCTATTAGGAGTTAGAAATACCAGCGCTCTTCCAAAGAAGCTTATTTTTATTATATTCCCAGCCTAATACTGGAAACCAAAGAGCTTTAGAATAGAACTGGCTGCAACTCCAGCATTTCCCTTGAAAGAAAGTAAGTTATGGGAAAAATCCCTCTTTTGACAGCCTTCCACAAAAAAAAAAAAATCCTGATTTTCCCACAGGAAACTTGCAAGTCGTGGGTAAGTGGGTTTTTTCCTCACTTTTTTGCCGTCTCTAAGTTTTTCCAGCTTGAGCTTGATGTTTCCAAGTGTCGCTCTTGTTGTGAGCTGGCAGGAGGTGCACGAGGGCAGCGAGGGGTGAGAAGCTTTTCCTCCCTGCCCGGGAGAAGGAGGTGGAAATCCACCACTGAAAAGTGCAGATTTGAACCACAGCAAACTTTCTGCCACGTAGTTTTTTCCCTGAGGTTTCCTAGGTGGCAACAAGTGACCCCTCAAAGGGTGAGGGGGCTCACAGAGGCTGTGCTGTGCTACCTGTGGGAATATTGACTCACTCTGTAGCACAGTGGACGCGTTTCCTGAGGCTGAGGTTCCTGGGAACGGGCTGATGTGGGTCTTCAACCACACTGGGAACATGCAGGAGCCCTCCCAGGGATGCAAAAGGAATAGGACAGGTAGATAACTCATCAAACTTATTTATCATCATATCATTAAACAACATTTTGCTCCGTCTGCGTCGGGCGGGGTCAGAGCATCAGGGAAGAGGAGCTCCCGCTGGGAAGATGTTGCCAGCCCTGCAGTCATCCTGCTCTGCAGCCTCTCGTGTTTGGGTGAGAAGCTGTAAGCAAATAAAGCTCTTTTCTCATCTCCAAGGCTTTGGACGTGCAGTAAGAGGGGTGACAGAGAACAAAGGTCCCAACGGCAAGAGAATCTCAGCGCCGGGTCTGGCAAACAAACAGGTCGAGGATGCCTTGCATATAGAATGTTAACGATGTTTTAATTTCTGGGGGGTTTTTTACTGTTATTATTTTAGCTGCCAAGAGTGCCTTGCCAGCGCTCTCTGGTTTGGTTATTTTTAATCCTTGCTTGTTTGCCTCTCTGTCCCAGCCTTCTCAGGCTTTTATGGCTGCAACCCTAACCCCTCGTGCCCTGCAAACACATGCTGCACGGCTTTACTCACGTGAGGCAGCTTTGATGTCAAAATCGAGTTAAGTATGTGCTTCAGTGTTTATAAGATCGGGCCCTCGGTTTCTTAACCCTTGCCTAAGAAGTTTGGTTTACCCGTGGCCCTCCCAATAAATCCCTGTCTGCTTCATTTCGGAGAACAGCTCCGTGTTTTTCCCCACCTCTGCTGAGAGACACTACAGATGTGTGATACTTGGCACTGTGGCTTTTCCCCCCCCTCCCCCTTTGTTTTTGCTTATGACTTTGTCTCTGGGCCTCCAGTATCATGTTTTCCCTCCTCTATGGCTCTGAATAATCAATTTGGAAAGCCAGGAAATAAATCAAAGGTTCAGATAGTAATGTAGAAAGAACGAAGGGAAAAGCAGACATATGGATTTCATCACCAATGGAGAATAACATGTATAATAATAACAACAGAGTGTAAATGAGTGTATGTACTCACAGGGGGCTTTTCCAAAATGATTGTTTTTGTACATGATTGGGGAAGTTATTTTGTGGTTGGAGTTCTTTGGAATGATTGTATCCTAGCACCGCCTGAACTCTTTCCCAGCCCTGTTTTTTGCAGCAGTGGGGCAACAGCAAAGCTTTGGAGCGACCCAGCTGCGCCTTGGGAAGGGCTCCGCAGTTCTGGGGCCTTCCCTGGAGGAGACTCGCTCGCGTGCTCAGCAGCGATGGGCTCCATCCCCGCGTCCCGCCAGCGCCGGGGCCTGGCATCCGCTGCCTCTCCCCGAAACAAAATTAATCAAGCGAGCAAGTCCTTCCCTGGCCAAGGAAAATGATGGAGAGAGCATTGTCTGGTGGTGCACAGCAAGGCCAGCCTTGTGTTTGCTTTGAGAGGTGCCGTAGGTGCCTGTGCCGGGTCCGTGCCCGCGTGCGAGGGCCGTGGTTGGTGCTGGGGGAGCACAGACCCTGCCACGGGGACGTGCAGGACTGGTGCTGGCAGCAGCACAGCAGCTTTGGTTCCTTTCCCACAGAACTGGATTCTTCTTTGCTTAGAGGTTCTTTCCCTCTGTGATAGCAGGGCAGGCACAGCGCCGTGGTCCCGGACAAGGGCCTGCAGGGACAGGACACAGGGAATGGCTTCCCACTGCCAGAGGGCAGGGATGGATGGGATGTTGGGGTTAAATTGTTCCCTGTGAGGGAGGTGAGGCCCTGGCACAGGGTGCCCAGAGAAGGCACCCCATCTGTGGCTGCCCCATCCCTGGGAGTGTCCAAGGCCAGGTTGGACGGGGCTGGGAGCAGCCTGGGACAGTGGAAGGTGTCCCTGCCCACGGCATCCATGGGGTGGAACTGGATGAGCTTGAAGGTCCCTTCCCACCCAAACCATTCCAGGATTCTGTGATGAGTCAGAGCTGTCAGCTGGAGCTGCTGTTGCCAGTGCTTAGTTTGAAGTCAGCGATGCTTCAGCTAAAGGGGAGTTGGATTTCAATTTTCTTCACCCCACCTCCTTCTCAGTCATCTTCTCTACCACTATCAGTGCACAAATATCTTTCCTTTTTCCCATTTCTCAAAAATTCTGCATTAGCTTATGTGTTTTTACTGGTTGGGTGGTGGGTGTTTAAACCCAGACAGCTTTTTTTTAAGAGCTTCTGGGATAATCCCACAACCCTTACACCACCAGAGGTGGGAAAAACAATCTGAGCCAAGGGTGAGTTGTTCCTCATGTTCCTCATCTGCAGATGGAAAACTAAGATCCAACCCCTGCTGAGGTTTGCTTACCATGCTGGTTACTAATCCCTTCTAGAGGGATTTTGGTTAAATGTTTTTCAGTCCTTGAAAATTCCTGTAGGAAACTGAGGTTTTTCTACTGAAAAACCTTGGGGGAGGAATATGAACACTTGAATGTTGATGATTCTTAGGTCAGATATTCTGATTTACAGTCAGAAGCTCATGGAGAATCCTCTAACATGGTGTTTCTGAGCTCTTGCTGCTGTGATGTGGATGTGAAGGAAGTCAGGACACTGCAAAAGTTGATCAGATCAGGCAATGAGCTCTCCCCAGCTTCATTTCACAATTTCCTTTGAGTACAAACCCAGCACCTTTCACCAGCAATAAAAATCACACATTTTTGTACTTTAGCTTAGTTTTGAGGGGAAAAAAAGCACAAAATGAACTCTTCCTGGCAGAACCCACCAGTTGTCCTGTAACTGCCTTTCACTGTGAAACAGCTTTTCCTAATCAGAGCTGTGCCCCGTGTGCCATTTCTGGCTGGAATGGGCTGCAAAGAGACACCAGTGCCTGAGCTGGGCTGGGCCCTGGATACCGTCAGAGCTCGGGGGTCGTGAGCCACCCTCTGTGGCAAGCGGAGGGGCACAAAATTAGGAGGAGAAACACGTGGGGAAGGGTAGGTCAGAAGAGTCCCTGGGGTCCAAGTGCAGTCATTTTCAGCCTGAAAAACCGCCTGGCCCTGGCTCTGACTTGCTCTCCAGCGATGCTCTCTCTGGATCTGGAAGGCAGGACTGTGCTTGGAGCCTTCAGCTCCAAGGTTTTGGGGGCACCAGGGGTGTTTTGTCTCACCCCACGAGGTCAGGCACTACTTGTTAGAAGCTGTTACAGAGCGCTGCAGTGCTGGTGCTCCAGTTCCAGCCGAGGGTTTGTTTTCAGCAGAGTTGGGGATGTTCTTGTTGCTGAGCTGGCCTTGTTTTGTCAGGTTTTGCAAGCCCAAAGTGTTTTGCTGAAGCAAAACTTCTTTCTCAAGACTTTTTCCAGGATGTTGCCGTTCCTGGCACTGTGAGATAAAACCATCTCAGGAGTGAAACAGACACTTTGGATGCGTTTTAGGGATGACTAAACTCGTGTGACTCACTTCAGCTCCAGCAGAGGGTATCGCCAGAGTCGGAGAACCATGAAATGGTTTGGCTTGGAAAAGACCTTAAAGCTCATCCAGTTCCACCCCCTGCCATGGGCAGGGACACCTTCCACTGTCCCAGGGTGCTCCAAGCCCCATCCAGCCTGGCCTTGGATGCTGCCAGGGATGGGAATCTCACCTGCTTGGCTGTGACCCTGTGGTGTGAACACAGGAAGCAATTCCTGAGGTGTGGCTGCACGGTGGCCCCAGTGTGGAAAACATGCATTGCTGCAGCCTCAGCCCTTGGTTTTGTGTTAAGGAGAGGTTTCAGAACACCTGGATTGCTCTAGTCCCAAGCTGAGTGTGTTTCCCTTTCCACTCTCCCATCCTCACCCAATGCCATGTGTGCCAGGCTGCTTTCTGTGGTGTAGAGTAAGGCTGGATTAGGTGTTTTATTATAAAAACCGTGTTTTGTTGCTGTGCTGTACCCAGAGAGCCCTTTTGAAGTCACTGAGGGGATGGGGACCTCGTTATTTGGTCTCTGATACCATTAACCAGTCTCTCTGTGATGTGGGAAAGCACTAGAGCTTGTTTAAAGCCACCACAAGGTAGGAGAACGTGGCTTTGGCAGGTGATGTGGGCTGTGAGGCTCCTCGTGTTTCTGTTTCACCTCAGCTGGAGCAGCTGTGCCCCTGCTCAGGCAGAATCACCTGTGTACAGCTTTAGGACTCTCATTTCACCTCACTTGGAGCATCGAGCTCTCAGCTCCTCCTGAATTACACTGGGTGTCTGCTGATGGTGAGCTCGTGCCTCACTTTCCCCTCTCAGATGGCAATTAAAGCTGCTCCTGGAGTTAATCAGGCCTCTTTGCATATTATCCATGCTCAGCCTAATGCTGTAACACCACCAAACCCAGAGCAGCGATACCCTGGGCCCGCAAATTCATCGAGGCCTTGGTGGACACCTGAAGCTTTGCAACCCCAATGGCTGCAGACACCAGCGTGTGAACGTTGTGAAAAGCACTTTCAGCAGTCTATTCTTCATCTTAGAAAGCCCCTTCTGGACCCTGGAGCCCCTCTTCCCCTACCTGCAGAAGGCATTTGTCAGAGCGGAGGGTGTTGTGTGGGAAGGAGACTCTTCTGTTGCCACGTGGACCGCAGGGCTGGCTGTTTTGTGATGACAACACGAGCCAGGGGAGACCCTTCTGGGCCTTCCCCGCGTTGCACTGGCACCGTGTTGGTCAGAGGAGTGAAAACGTGTTTGTGTTTGTGTTGGTGTTTGTGTTCCTGCTCTGCTCTGAGCGCAGCCAGTGTGACTCACCAGGAACGCGTGGGGAAGATGCTTGTGGTGATGAGGTGTCGCTTTTATGCGCTCACCTCTCTGGTACAGCCACATTTTAAGGCTTCTCTGCATGCCTGAGGAGCAGTTGGGCTGAGGCTGGGGAAAACCAGTGAGACTGGAGTGGTCCAGAGCACAGCTCTGGGAAGCAGCAGCGAGTGGGGAGCCCGTGCCTTGATTTAGGCACAGCTTTAGGGATGCAGCAGCGTGCGCTGTGCTGGCAATCACTGGGAGACAGATCCTCTGATATTTTGGAATCTGATCCCCTTGGGTCTGCTGTGATCTGTTTATGTCAGTGGAGCACTTAGATAGAAGCTCTTTAATCTCCCAGAGCTTATGCACATACCTCACAGCACTGCAGATGGGTTGGATAAGCAAAAAGCAAACCAAACCCAACCGAAAAATAAAAATCAACTGGAGCAAAGCCTCTTTAAGCAGTTCAGAGCCCACATCCCAGGGGTGCTTTTGACTGTCTTGCCAATGCAATATATGTTTTATGGTCCTTTTAAAACGTGGGCAGAGCCGTTGAGCGCTGTACATGTTTGCCTTGGGAGCAGGGTTAGAGAATTAACCCTTGCAGCCAGCTCGGGGTCACCTCTCCTCTCCTCCTCCAGGTCAGGTTTCCCGTGGCCTCTCAAGGTTTCCAAGAAACATTCCTTCTCCAGATCCTGCAATGGATCTTCTCCCAGCCCTGTGCCACGGTGTGACTGTGGCTCCAGGGGATGGCTTGGGACAGTTGTCACAACTCCTGCCTCTCGTGTCGGCAGCTCCTGGTTTCTCCCTTGTCCTGCCTATGTCCTATTTGCAAGGGAAGAGGAAAGAGGTGACCTCAGCACTGTGAGCTGATCCCAGATTCTTCTTGTCTCCAGTGGGCTTGGTATCCTTCAATTCTGTAGTTAAATTTTGTGGGGAGAGCAAAAATCTATTAATCTTACTAGCAAACTCAGAAATTAGTGAGGATGGAATGAACTGTGCTCTGTGGTACATCTGGTTATTCCCTAAAGCATGGAGAGTGATAAAAACCATGTTATTTTTCTCCTAGCTCGCACATTAATAATGCTGAAATAGTGCATTTATTCCAAAGCTTTGGTAATTACAACTCCTGGACTCTAATCTCAGCTTTTATTACAGGTTTTTATTTGTCAAAGTGGTCACTGCTTTTGGGTGTATGAGCCCGGTAGTTGACTTTCCTAAAACAGACGTGTGGTGGGATTTTTGGGGCTGTCCTGTGCAGGGATAGGATTTGGACTTGATTCCAGAGAAGCTGTGGCTGCCCCTGGATCCCTGGGAGTGTCCAAGGCCTGGATGGACGGGGCTTGGAGCAACCTGGGGCAGTGGAAGGTGGAACAAGGGGGTGGAACGAGATGATCTTTGAAGTCCCTTCCATCCCAAACCATCCTGGGATTCTGTGATCCTTGTGGGTCCCTTCCAGCTCAGCGCAGTCTATGATTTTAGAGCAGGTTTGTGAGGCTTCCGCTCACCCCAACCCCAGCTGCCACCTCTGAAGCACAGGCACTGGCTCCAGTGGGATCACCAGACCTCCTGTCATTTCATATTCAGCATCCCAGCACCCAAGTCCCCAAATGTGCTGGCTGCCTTCTCAAACTATGGGCTGGAAAATCATCTCTGTCTGCCTTGGCTCCTCCTGCAGAGAAAGGAGGAATCGTACCTACCTCACAGCAGAGTTGTGGTCGATAATGTTCGCAAAGTGCTTTTTAATCCCCTGCTGAAAGGTCCTGTGCGAGTGTGAGTTATAATTATTACGTAAATGTGGCTCACATTTTCCTGCCCGAGCCCTCAGCTTGCCACAGAGACGTTTTCCCAGTCTTTATGTGGATGCCATTGGGTTTGTAGCTTCCTGGCTCGCTGTAGGAAGGCACAGACTTCCAAAAGAGAGAATTAAATTCTTTTCATCAGCTCGCAAAGCCAAACCAAACCCCAGACCGCTTTCAGTAAAGCTTTCCAAGAGCAGAATTGATTATCCACCAGCAGGGAAGAGATGCAACTTCATGAAGGACGGGTGGATGGCTCCGGTTCCTACCTGCAGGTGCCCACCTTGGGAGCAGGGGTGGGGCCCGTGGGTCACTCGGGGCTCCCGGAGGGAGCACAGGCAGCTGAGCAAACACGGGCTCTTCACTGTGTGGATCACCGGGCTAAAATAAACCATGAGGTCATGCCGGCATCGCCGTGGCACCCCGCGATAATTAACCCAACTGCGGGTCCCCCCGCAGCCCCCAGCCCAGCTTTGCTTACAGGTGTGTTGTGACTGAGCAGCTGGTGTAACAAATCCCTGCCAGTGCCAAGTATGAAACAGCTCAGGACCTGTCCAAAACCAACACAGCCGGGCCTGGAGATGGAGCCCAGGGGGTGCAGTTCTCCCTCCTGGAGATGAAAACAAATCGTAAAGGTTAAAAGGCAGGGATTGGGGCTGTTGCTGTCTGCAAACTGAGGAATCTCTGTGCCTCTTCCCAGGAGGAAAGGAGTTAGTAGGTAGCCAAGGTGAAGGTTTAAAAATAGAGCTTTTTGCATAGCTATTTGGTGATGTCTCTGCCACTTCTGCCGCCACAAACCCCAGTGTGTTCCCAGCAGGCCTTTAATGCTGGGTGTTTGCAGGCTTTTTGTGATGGGTTGGTGAACAGGGAAAATGGGCTTTGGAAGGAATTACTTTGGAGGCACTGGAAACCAGGGAACAGACTGCGTCGGGTCCTCAGTCGCGCTGGCACGGAGCGAACCAGGCGGGCCTGCAGCTGGGAGGACACTCCATGGAGCCAGGGCTGTGCGTGCAGTGATGGGCATCCCACCCCGGGAAGTGTTCCAGGCCAGGCTGGACGGGGCTCAGAGCAACCTGGGACAGTGGAAGGGGATGAGCTTTAAAGTCCCCTCCAACCCAGACTGTTCTGGGATTCCGGGATTCCCTTCCTGCACGAGGTTTTTCTTCTTGTTCTGTCTTCCTGAGGGCCATGCCTCACACACTGCAAGATACAGGTGATGTGAGCACTAATGGCCTGCAAAATCTGCCCACACAGAGCCACTGCTGGGAGCTGAGCTTTCCTGTTGCTCCGAAATTGGGGTTTCTACTGAAATTCCTGAGCCAACAGCAATCCCTGTGTGTGGAGCAGAGGTTGTGGCTGAGAGTAAACGGGAAAGCTGATGCTAAAACTCAGTTTGTTCACTTCATGGGTGCCATTGCTTTCATTAATGCAGGTATCCCTACTCCAGAAATGGATTTCACAGTCCTTGCTCTGGCAGAATTGCCTGTCTTTGCCAGTTTGGGTAACTGTGTCACAACAGCACGTTTTCTGATATGTAAAAAGCTCTTGCAAGGCCCTGAATATCTTGCTTTCAAGGAACCTTTCCTTTGTGATTCCCTTCCAGCTCAAACCACTCCACGATTTTATGGTTCTGTGAAGTTGTGGTGAAAACCTTCCTGTGGTGAAAGTTAAGAGGGCAATTAGAGAGAATTCAGGCAGCCAGAGCGTGAAGGACAGGCAAGAAGGTTAATGCACATTATCTGGGTTTCCAAACAACTGAACATCCAGGGATGGGGACTTTAAATCCAAAGGGTGATGGAGGTGACCTGTCATTCCTGAGGTGCTGGTTGAACCTCCATCCCTTGGGAAATGAGGAGCGGGCAGAGCAGGAGCAGAGGGAACCAGGATTGCTGTGGAGAAGTGTTGGGCTGCCTGGGACATGTTCCAGCCTGAAACCACCTGGACCTGACTCCCTCCTCCCTGAGGACTCCCTGAGCAGGAGTGCCCCAGACAGCGCTGCTGGGAGGACTGGTGCTGTCTCCTGTTGTCTCCCCTCGGAGGAACGCTCAAATCTGAGATAAAGGGCCTGCTGTTGAAGTGGAGTTTGTGTTGCAAACACCAAGCTCGTGCTCCATGAGGAGAGTTTGGCACTTCTCCTGCTCTCCCGCTGCCTGATGGGTGGGAATGATGGGGTCTGCTCGGCAAGGCTGGATTTATTATTGGCGACTGGCCTCTGCTGTTGACTCAATTCCTGCTCTGATCCTGGAGGATAACTCTCTCCTAGGCTGCTCTCGGAGGGAACTCGCATTCCTTTCTTATCTCCCACCAGCATGAGTTATGCTCTCAAAAATTAGTCCTTATTTATTAGCACGGCGCAGCCAAAAGCCATCTCCAGGATTTTCGTGTGCACAAATTCCACCTCCCTCTTCTAGCCCCCTGGAGAGATTCATTAGGAATAACCTCACCTTTCAGGGAATCAGATGCTCCTTCAAGGATGTGGACTTCCAACATGTTTGGAGACAGTGTCCCAAAGAGGTTCATGGATTCAGTTCATCTGTTTTCACTTAACGTTCCACTGGAGCTGCATCTGGAGAGCTGTGAAATGAGCACAAGGGCCCTTACTTCTCCCTCCAGCTGCAAACTGAGGCAGGAAAACCAGGATTCTGGGGCGAGTCATTCTTCCTTCTCCCAAATTCAAAACAATCGGGAGACATTTCTAATCTGGTCCTGCTTTTGGTGCTTCCTAAGGGAAGGAGAGGAGCATGAAGCTCCTGCAGCCCCACAGCAGAGCACCTGCCTCATCCCCACCTGGCAGCACAAGGATGTGGAATTAAATAAAACCAATGGCACGCCCAGCTGGGCAAGGACCAGTTTGGCTGTGGTTGAAAGTCAGAGGAAGGCTCTGCACTGCTGGTGCCCCGAGGTAAAGGATTCCAGAGGCGATGGGAGAGAGCGCAGTCAGCAGGGAAAGCACGGGCAGGCGCTGAGGGGGGTGGGATGGCTCGTGGTATCAGATAGCCTGAGAGGAGAAAGCAACATCAGCAGCTCCCAGACACCAAGGAACCGCCAGGAAAAGCAGCAGCAGTGCAGAGGCAGTCCCAGTGCTGCTGGTAAAAGCTGCTTGCTGCTGCAGACCAGCGGAACTCGGCTGTCGCGGAGCTGCATCTTGGAACTGAAGGGGTCAGAAAATAAATCCCAGAGCAGGGACACAGCAGGGCACGTCTGCCCTCCTCCTGTTCAGTCCTACATCCCTGTAACCCTGATTCGTGGGAAGTTACTCTTGGTTTGTGTATGCAAGAGGAAGGAAGTGGTCTCTCGAGACAGGGTCAGACCCTGGACCCAGCCTAGTTCAAGGTGTTTGCAAACCACTCTGGGAATGCGCTGAGTGCCTGGTTTTGTTCCTTGCTCACGTTCTGAAACATCTGCAGGTGTGCAGGGCTGGGTGGGTTTCTGTGCCCGTGGCTCCTGCTGCAATTCACGGAGACTTGTCCGGGGCGTGGAACATCGGGGTTGCACTGGGAGCTCGCTTTGCCGGAGAGAAAAGATAACTGAGGGCAGGGATGTTTTCTTAAACCAGTCAACAAGCAATTGTGAAGAAAAGGGGAAAAAACCCACCAATCTCTGAGCTGCCAAGAAAATTCAGATTACCTGGGTGGTTCTTCACAGACAAGACATTTTTTATTCCAGTGCAAAGAAACACAGGCAAGACATCAAGTTACAAACCAGAAATACAATGTAATGGATAATGGCCCTTTATTGACATAGGAAGTGGGATGGTTTCTATAAAATAAGCCCACACAACTGATTTTCTGGACATACAATTCACAAGAAAACTCTTTGAGTTTTTTGAAGGAACATGGTTATTGTTTTTCCCTGTCTTCTTTTCGCTTGTTCCGTTTTTGAACAGAAAGGGAATCGATTGCAGGAGGAGATTCAGCATCCCTTTTGCTCAGGAAGGCTGTCATTGCCTTCACCCCATGAGTTTTCCCCTAAAAACCACTTGGTAGGAGCCTGGGTGGGGTGGATATGATGGAAATCACATCCTTTGTGGTGAGAGATTGTTCTGCACTTGTACTGTGTCTTGGGCCAGTTGTCAGACAAAAAATCCAAGTTGCCTGTTTTGTTGATGAGAGGTAAAATAATAACTGGATACAACTTTGGGGATGCTTTTGGTCAGGTCTGTGTTTTCAGGGGATGCTGGACTGAAAATTTGGAGACCTTGACGTGCTTCCTCCCTAGCGCACCTCCTGCTGTCTGTTGTGGTGTGGAGAGAAACGGACACACTTGGCCTTCTGTCATCTGCATTTGGTGATTTTTGGGGATTTTTTTCCCATCTCAAAACCATGTTCCATCTGTCTGCCAGGTTGTTTTGAGCCATGTGAGGAAACAGGGGTCACACTCAGGGTTACCCCGCTCCCAGCAGTCCCATTTTTGTGGTGCATTTTGCTGCCAGTTTTCTTCACCCGTTTTGAAATCAAATGGTTCGTGAAGACCTAAATTAATTCGAGGTGGGAATGTTAAGTATCATTAAAAGTGATTAATCTCTTGCTGCTGCCAATCCCACAACCATTTTTGGAATCTTCTGGCTGGATTTGTAGATGGAATCCTTGAGCTTTTTGCAGCCTGGAATCAAGTGAACGAGGTTGTTTGTGTTCAGTTTTCTTCGTTGGCCTTGTTGTTGTTGGTTTAGGGCAGGAGGAAATTCAAGTATGAAATGAAGGGGAGAGGTAAATCTGGATGGGATTGGTGCTGCAGTTGATTTGGATGTGTGTTGTTACACGGCACTAAACTCTCAGAGCACCTTTATCTCCAAGTTTACAAACACAAGCCCTACACAAAACTCAGTACACGATGAAAGATTCAAATACACACAAGGAGAGTGTTTATTTGAACGTGCTCTGGGTTGCCCCGTTTGTGTTCAGCAGTGGCTGTTTCATTGTAGGAGGTCCAAAAAGTTAATTCACCAGAAGAAGTGGAGTTTTGGAAACAGCAGGAAAAGGACTGGAGCTATTTGGGGATCTGGTTTTCAGTTTCTTTATTCGTTTTTGGATAAAGTTTGTTCTGGCTTGAGCCAAACCAAGCTTTTTCTGAGCTCTTCATTTACCAGCCCTGATGCACAAGCACATACCAAGCCAAGCTCAGTAAATTGCTCAGACTTTCATTTTTTTCCAGGGCTCTTTTCCTCCCCACAGACCTCCCCAAACGCCTGCACTGCAGCTCCAAGCCACGGCCGGGCTGCCCTGGGATTCTGCAGGTTTGGAAATGTGTTGGACTCGCCTGACCCCGCTGGAAGCGCTCTGTCCGTGCTCGGAGCTGTGCTGAGTGTGAGAGCCCAGGCCCTGCACATCGTGCTGAGCTCTCACTGATGGGCTGCCAGTGCTGAAGCCAAATCCAGCACAACTGGAGCGGGGGAATTGTCTTGGTAGGGAGGGGGTGTAGAAACTGCAGGAGGGTGGGCAGGGTGAGGCGGGGCTCAGCATCAAATCGGGATAATCGTGCTAAAGGATAATCATGGAATCCCAGGTGGTTTGGGTTCAAAGGGACCTCAAAGCTCATCTCGTTCCAGCCCCTGCTATAACACCTCCAATTATCCCAGGCTGCTCCAAGCCCTGTCCAACCTGGCCTTGGACACTTCCAGGGGTGGGGAGTCCACAGCATCTCTGGGCACCCTGTGCCAGGGCCTCCCCACTCTCACAGGGAGGAATTCCTTCCTGATCTCTAATCTAAACCTCCCCTCCTTCATTTTAAGGCCATTCTGCCTTGTCCTGTCGCTATAGGCCTCGTAATGAAAATTATTATTGCTAAAAGATGTGCTGGTGAGGATCTGAATGTCTCCATACAGGGAGGGTGACATGCCTGGAGCCCCAGTGTCACTGCCACTCACACTGAGTGAACCCCAGTGCTCCCAGTCCAGCCCCAGCAGCCTCAGGTGCCAAAATGCTCCCCTGTATGGACAAATGCTGCAGGCCTTTCCATCCCGTGAGTCTGGGCTCGCTGTGCCTGCCCCTTTCCCTTCCCTGCCCAGCTGGATTACCTGTGTGCAATATTCTCCATTTCACCTGCTCTCACTGCCTCCTGCACCCCACCCCGCCTTCCCTACCTCTTTTAAAGGCTATTCCCACAGCTGAAGGCTGCCTGTGGCCAGAAATTCCCAGGGAATTACTCCCCCTGCCACCTTCCTGACGAGCAAGAGCTTTTTCCCCTCCAAAGCTTTTCATGGCTCGAGAAGTGCCAGGATTTAAGACCAGCTCCTGCAGCTTCAAGAGGCACCTCTGCTTTTATTCCTTCAGCCTCAGGGACTACTTTGTCCTGAAGTGTCGGGGAGCGAGGAGTGTGTGTGTGACATGAGGAGAGAGCTCTGGAGCAGAGGCAGGGGGTTGCAGATCCCCAGCTCAGAGAGAGAGCGAGGCCCAAGCGCCAAGGGGTTGTGTCATGGAAGAGCCAAGAGCTGGGCTCGGCAGCACGAGCCTTTCCAGTGCTGGTGACTCACTTGCTGACATTTTTGGCCACTTCCTGGGCTGGAAGGGGCAGAGGGAAAAGCCACGGAGCTGCTCCTTGTGCACAGGGCTGCGGGAGAGGGGTTTCACAGAGGGTGCCTGAGGCTGGGAGCAGCTGTGGGCAGTACTCAGAGCTTCGGGCGCTGCACTGCTCAAAGGGATAACTTGGAGCTGCATCTAGGAAAGCATGAAAGGCCCATGTCTCATTCTTCCTGAGAAACTGTGGAAAAGGATGTTTCAAAACACTTCACGCAGTCGGTGAAATCGAGAACTTTCCCAGTGATTTCCTCACTTGAGTGTAACAGATGTGTCTTTCTAACCTGCTTCCCAAGGACAGTTCTCTGTATTCTCCTTTTTCATCTGTTGTATTTGCTGTTCTGTGTTTCAGCAGGGAAAACACTGAAAATGGCATTTGGAATTGGCCTTTAACTCTCAGCACTGATGGCTGTCTGTGCAGAAAGAGAAGCTGTCTCAGCTCTGTGTGTTCCAGCAGAATATCAGAGATATCAGAAATCCAGAGATAACACCATCTGAAAGGGTTAAATGCAGCTTGTCTGTGCACAGTGGAGGGGGAGCTTGGGTTTTGGGGTGGGTTTGGGGTTGGTTTTTTGTTGTAGTTGTTTGGTTGGGGTTTTTTTAATGCTGTGGTGCTCGGTGTGATGCCTGAGGCAGCACCTTCCACCCTGAGCCTCCTCTGCCTCCGGCACCTGCGCCGTGTGTATTTTAGAAGGCAAGGAAATTGGAACTATTTTCTGTCATGCCTCTAAAATAGACTTAAAATCTTCACTTAGGTTTAGACTTCTCAAATTTGGGAGTAAGGAGTTGAAAGAATCGGAACTGCACCTCTTGGGTTTGGTACAAAATCCCAGTGTTCTTGTTTTTCAGCAGCAGATGTGCTTTGGGGTTTGGTTTGCTGAAGGGAAAGTATTTTCCATTTTTAAAACATCTTTGTGCTTTCTTTTCCACATAGAGGAAATCAGGAGAAAAGCAGGAGGAAAAAACAGTTTAAACTTGCAGGCAGGACTATTTCTGTAGGGGAGAAAAAACCACAAGCTTGTGACCAAAGGGAGAATTCCCTTTGGAATGGCATGGCAGCGGTGCCACTCTCTCCAGGTGGCAGCTCCTGGCTCATCTCTCTCATCCTTTCTTTGCCAACATCTGCTCCACAGCCTCTGAAGTCACCAGAAGTTTTGCCTTTCCTTTCCAAGGCTCTCAGATAATGTTTTGTACTCATGCAAACGAACGTGAGCATTAAATATCCTGTTAAGTCTGCTTGGCTTTTTCCATCAAACGTGTCATTTAAATAACCTAATTAAATGAGGTCCTTTCATTTTAGATGATGTTTAGATGATGCACATAATTGCCCTGAGAGTGCAGCCGTCCAGCTGGCAGGGAGGTTATAAAAGATGTAAAACATTTTAATAAAAACAAGACCCTCCTCGGGTTTGGACTCTGCAGAGGGATGGAAGGCCCGTGCATTGCATGGGGTTTGGGAACAGCCACAGGCACCAGGGAGCTGTCAGGGCAGAAATCTTCTGACCTTTCCCATCTTGAATGTTACCTTGAATTCATGGGATGTTCATGGAGTTGTAGAATATCCTGAGCTGGGAAGGACTACAGGGATCACCCAGTCCAGCCCCTGGCCCTGCCCAGACACCCCAACAACCCCACCCTGGGCATCCCTGGCAGCACTGTCCAAATGCTCCTGGAGCTCTGGCAGCCTCGGGGCCGTGCCCATTCCCTGGGGAGCCTGGGCAGTGCCCAGCACCCTCTGGGGGAAGAACCTTTACCTGATCTCCAACCTCACCCTCTCCTGACTCCTGAATGTTAAGGGATTTTACCTCTTGCTCAGCACCTCAGTGCAGCACAACCTGGGAAGGGGTGAGTCCTGCTGCTTTTGTACCTCCTGCCTAAAGGATGGGGCCCCCTGGGGTCGTCCTCGCACGGTCCTCTCTGAGAAGAGCCTTTTTGGAATGCAGGAGGTGGCCAGCTCTTTTCCTGCCCCGACCTTACACAGCCTGCACGAGGGCGACGGGCAGGAGCTCCTCGCCGTGTGCTGCTGCCTGGGAATGGCTCCTGGCTCCCTCTGCCCTCCGGTGCACCCGCCTGTGGAGCAGAGCCCCGCGAGGAGAGACTCCCCTGCGAGGCAGGAGCGTCTTTGGGCAGGGGCCAGCTGCATGAGTGGAACGTTTCCATTGACTCAGGGAGCAGCAGTGCCAGGCTCGGGGCCCGCGGCCGCGCTGCTGCAGCCACGGTGCTCGTCCATCACGGGTGTCAGCGCGCCGGGACCCCGGCGTGGGGGCTCCCAGCTGCTCTGACGGTGGCAATGCCTTCCCATGACGTGATGGCTCCAGGGACAGCATCGCCCGGCCCTGAGCTGGGCCTGAGCTCATCCTGGGGCTGTGCTAAGGCTGCTCTGAGTAATGCCTGCTGCTGCCGGGCACCTGCTGCCGTTCCCCGCGCTCCTTCCCCCCCCGGGAGGTGACAGCTCCCTGCCTTGCTTGGATTAGCTGGAGTTTCCTGTGGAGAACACACATCTGCTCAGCAGGGACACGCTTTTCCAGGACCCTCTGTCCTGCACTGTGATCCTGTCCCAGCCGGAGCCAGGAATCCTTCAGCCCGGAGCCTCGCTGTGCTGACACCTCCACTGTCACCACAACAGAGCAAACCCTGCTTGCTGGGGTTTTTAACCCTGCTCCAAGCCACAGCGTGCTCAGCTTTTCCCTTTTCCAAAGGATTTGGGCCACGTCAGGTCCTGCAGGGACAGGGGCTGTGCACAGCAAGGGCCTTGGAGAGGGATGCCAGCAGGATGGGTTCCTTCTCCAGCTGAAATGAGTGAGATCCCACCCAGGTAACACCCCGCTTCCATGGAAAAGCATCTTCCACCTCGCATGGAACTCCCCTTCCCTGCTCCATCCCAGGATCAGTAGTGCCCACCAAGGATTGCTCCGCGTGTGGACCTTGACCTTGTCTGCTCAAGCAATATCTGAACCTCCCCAGCCCACAGGCTTCAGGAAAACAATCCCAGCACAACCTCTCCGTGCTGTCACTTCCACTTACACATCGGGGGGTGATATTGCCGTGCTGGTTTTTAGCCACGCTGTGGTCTGGGGCACCTGGCTCTGGAAGAGGGACCTTTCTCCATCCTCAAAATCCTGCTGGAGCCCTCCAGGAAATGACAGCCAAGGCAATGCCGATGCTCCCCCACTGCCTCCTTGCAGCCTGGGTTGTTTCATTTTCCTCTTGCCCCGTCTCTCCTGCAGCACAAAAGGACATTCTTGTACCCAA
Source organism: Machaerirhynchus nigripectus (assembly GCA_013397975.1). Taxonomy (NCBI): domain Eukaryota; kingdom Metazoa; phylum Chordata; class Aves; order Passeriformes; family Dicruridae; genus Machaerirhynchus; species Machaerirhynchus nigripectus. The sequence goes on from VZRQ01000711.1 coordinate 186,254, forward strand.
GTATTTTTTTTCTGCATTTTTGCAGCATGAGCAAAGCAGGAGGGGTGAGGGCAAGGAAGGGGATTGAAAGGTTCGGGGAAAAAAATCTCACACAGGGCTTAGTTTACAAGGGACAGCTGAGTGTATAAACCCTGTCTCCAAAGAGGGTTGTTAGGAGCTTTTCTGGCAGTGCTTCCCCTCCTGCCCCCAACTTCTGGCTAAGCTGCTCGGAGGGAAAACAAGGAATGAGAAGCGGGGGGAGTGTTTCTGAATGTTCCAAAAGTCAGAGGTAAAAAAGCCCCCTCAGTAAGACCCAGAGAGGCTCGTGGAGCTGAGCAAACAAATCTGGGTGAGGGAGCTGGGTGGGTCAAGTGCTGCAGGTGGGGGTCGATGGTTTGTGCATCCGAGGCATCATTATTGATAGGGCAAACGATCCCAAAGAGGGACACGGGTCCCTCTCACACCATGAACTGGTGACTGGTGTGGGTGGGGATCCCAAAGCATCCCAGGCACCGAGTGCTCTTTAAATTCCCCATGAATCCCCATCCCAGACGGTTCTGCTGGGCACTGATTTCCCTGTGATGAGCAGAGGATGGGTGCCAAGGTAAGATGCCTTTGCTGACAGGTTCCTGGTGACCCCACCTTCCCCCTTCTCGAGGTACTTTCCTTACCTGCAGTGTGACTGAGACTCTTGCTATTTCAATAATTGGGATTACAGCACCCAAATCAGGAGCTCCAGTCTACAGACATGGAATTGAAAATGCAGTTTCTGGGGCGCAGGAGGCTTTTTCTTTTTGCAAGTCCCGTTCATAAAACCGAGCGATGCCAGCTTGCCTCCCACCAGGACCAGACTGTTTATCGTCCTTGGGCTATGGGAAGTCCATTTACTGGTGTTTGCACAGGGCCTTTCTTCTGGTATTGATGTTACCTCTGGATCTCAGCAAGTCTGTCAGCCTCAAGATAAAATTAATTTTCAGGCCTGTGGTGCCGGTGTTTGATTTGGGAGCAGTGCTGGGCAGCAGGGAGGATGCAGGAGGCTCTGGATGCTGCCCACCACCCCCACTAAACATCTTTAGAGCTGTTATTAGTTAACATAACCCTGATTTTATTTTTTGTGAGGTGTCACACTGTAATGTGTTTTCATCCTGTCCCAAAGCAACACTAACGCTGTGAAAACACAGCTCCTAAATCTGCATTTCGTTTGCATCTGGTGTGGGTGCACCCACAGGTATGTGCACAGCACCTCAGCTGAGACAAGTGCTTATTGGAAACACGTTTGCTGGGAATTCCCGGCCCCGTCCACATGGATCCCTCATTAACCACCACGGGCTGCAGGGAGGGATTGCTGCCTCGGGCTCTCTGCGAGATCTCTCAGCACCACATGCAATAAATATGGTTTTAATAAGCAGTCATTAATGAGTGGACAATAACAGCTTTATTAAGCTTAAATTAAAGGCATGCTTGGGAACCTTAAGCTGAGATTATATGGTGTAATGGAATATACTGGAATTTGGCATTTTTCAGGCTCCTTGCAAGCCATTGAGGGCGGGGGGAGGGGGGAGATGCATTCCCTGAAGCCTGCTCCTGCCCTGGGATCTGTTGTCCCTGATCTGTTCCAGTGCTGGAGCACCCTTGGGAGGAGGGACGCGGCGGAAGCAGCGAGGGTGGGTGGTGCAGGGTAAGAAATCTGGCTGAGCTTCCTGCAGCGTTGCCTGAGCCGTGCTTGCAGCAGGAGTTTGGGAAGAGGGAGAGGTTTCGGCCCTGCTGTGCTGCCCACAGCGTGGGACAGTGCCTGTTCCCCTCTGCTCCCCGCAGCATCCCAGGAAGGGAGGTTCCTTCTCTCCTCCAGCCTGGCAGTGACCTGCAGAGCAGTTTTTGGCTCTCGACCTCTCCCGTGTGTCCCCACGGGTGGGCACTGCGTGGAGACAGCCTTTTCCATGCTGCTCCAATTCCCTGTGGGAGCTGCAGCTCCCTGAATGCTCCGGTGAACCACAGCACTTGGTTTCTCTGCAGCTGCTTAACCCCTGCCCCGCAAAGTCATGGGGATGGATTTCATGCCCAGGGCTGTGTCTCTGTGGAGTTGGGTTGGACACCTGGGATCAGGTGCCTCTCATGCTGTCCTTGCCTTTAGTGAGCTTGGAAAACAATCCAAGGACCAGGCGTTGTTTTGGGACCCGAGCAGGGGGTCCAGGCAGGGGCCAGGGATGCCAGAAAGGAATCCCACTCCTTGTTAGGTGACGATAAAACCATGGTAAAATAACAATAACACCTAGGCACAAATGTCCGAAGTGCCTTAAGCACAGGGGTTTGGCTGGAAAAATCTCAGGACAACCTACAGCAAACTCCCAAGCCACTGGAAAGCTGTTTACTGGATCCTGTCCCACTGCAGTTTTACCACCCCTGCATCCTCCCAGTGACTGCTCAGCTCTGCAATTTGCCTTCTTAGGTGGGTTACTTTCCACTCTGTGCTGCCTTCCTGGCACAGATTGCTCTTGCAGACGTTTTCAAGCCTGCAGCCATCAGCTCCGGTTCCCCCGGGAATGTCCAGCCCGTAAGCGCCCCTCCCTGGCTGTACACAGGGTTTGGGCTGTGTCTCCAAGGCTGTGGCAGAGCTGCCTCTGGAGATGGGCCCGTGCAGGTAAACTCAGACCTCTCCCGAGTCCAGACTGTGCCCAGCAGCCCTCCGCAGAAAGGCAGGCCAGGACTGCTGCTCCCTGCTCCCAGAGACCTCGGGGTAACCTGGGAAATGACTCGGCGTGGGTCTGAATCAGACCTTGCTCCGAGCCCAAAGCTCGGGACTTGCATCCCAGCTCTGTTCCCTGAAATCCACTCACTGTGTCCCTCTGACCTCCACCCCTTGAACTCCCTCTGCTCCTCTCCTGCTGCCTCGTAATCCTCCCAGTCCCAGCGGCATCCCTGGCCAGCCCTTGCTGCCCTCTTCCAGCCTCCCTTACCATCTGCATTTTGTTGCTTCATTTGCTCTCCCGCTATTTTTTTTTCCATTTACTTTCGAGAATTCACATCATTCCCAGTTCCCTCTGCTTACTATAATTGGATGACTGTGTCTCCAGTGTTTTAAATACAAATTGTACTTAGGAATAGAACTGTTGAGCTGAGCCAGCCCCACATGTGTCACACACACATGTCCGAGCTCAGGTCTGACTCTGCTTGCTCTGCCAGCTCAGAGGACACTTTGAAATCAGTGATGATGCTGTGAGATGAGATTTGGGCAGTGAAGGGGCTCGCTCTGTTCCTTCTGACGTCTGTCAGGACAAAATGAACCACATTCCTCCCTGAATTTGTCAGCTCCTTGCCAGGGATGAACAGGATCCAGCAATAAGGATTTGTTGGGTTGGTTTCCTGAATATTCCACTTTACAGAGAAACTGGTTGTGAATGTTTTAGTACCAAGTGTTGCTCTGAATTGGCTGGAACGTGTGAGGTGTTTCTGCCCCGTGTTTCAGTGTTTGATGGGTAGGACAAGGAGTAGTAAGTTCAAACGGAAAAACATCCTGATGGCCGGGGGTTTCCCCCTTCCACTGTGTTCTGGATCAATGGGAGTTTAGTGAGGCTCTGACGTAGCAGCTGGAGGCTTCAAAGACATCAAAGCCCCTGTGAGGGTGCTGTGCAAATACCACAGAATCCTTCTCCCTGCTCTAAGAGGGAGCAGGTAGGAGAAAGGGGGATTTCCAGGCACTCTCTCCTCTCACCCTGAGCCTGGAAACCCTGTTTTGGTGTCAGGAAGTGACCGGGTCTGTACCAAGAGCTGCTGCTGCCCTGCTGATGGGCTTGTCCAGGGGCTGGCTGTGTGACAGAGTCCTACGGTGTGAAAACAGTCCCAGAGTCTCACCTTGGCTGTCTCCATGAGCCCAGGCACCAGAATAATGGGAAAGGAGGATGTGTGGTTCGTGAGTGGGTCTTTATGAGCATTCTCATGCCCTTAGGGCCATGCTTACTTCAGGAAGAGCTGCTCCAGCCTTCTGCCTTTCCTGGGAATTTGTTAACGGGATTTCATTCCTAGCTCAGAAAGGGCAGGACATGTCCAAGGGTTTCCTGGTACAGTGGGGTTAACTTGAGTAAGGCTGAGCTGGAGAAGTTACTCAAAGTCCTTCATGCAGTCACTTTCTGGTGAGAGCTTCCAGAAGTGTTTTCTTTAGCATGAATCACCCCATTTCTTCCCGACCGAGAAGGGTTGTGCAAGCCCCCGGGTCAGCACGTGGAGCTCGGACATCGGGATCAGGACCTGCTGGAATGTTGGACCAGCAGCCTCTTCCCCTGCAAACATCCCGGAGCGCTTTGCAGAATCCAGACCTGGAGAACAAGGATGTCTGAGCAGACAGAGGGTGGAGGCTGTGGACCTCAAAGGCTGGGGGAAAACAGGATTTAGGGCCAGGCTGCAGTTTTCTACCTCTCTGATCCCTCTGAGGGAGCATCTCCCCAGTACAGAGCTGGGTTCACATCCCTCCTCTGAAGGGAACTTCCTAAAGCAAAGCAGCGCTGTGGATCCTGGTGGGACTCAAGCCTTTGGCTCCAGCGTGTCTCAGGGCTGCAGAGCTGATGATTAGATTGCTGTGAACCACCCCCGTTTCACAGCTCTGGCTTTGATCAGCAAGGGAATGAAGCACACCAGGCTCCTGGGGTGGAGGGGAGAAACGGGGGTGTGATTAAATGAAGCCCCGGATTATTGCAGCTGGAGCACCTGGCCTTGCTGCAGGGTTTGCTGCTGCTTTGGGGAAGTCTGGCTCCCTCTATGCCTCAGTTTCCCCAGTTCTGTGGCTTTGCCAGTGCCCCCCCACCTGCAGAGCTGCTTCCCAGCACAGGAGGGACCTGGAGCTGCTGGAGTGAGTCTGGAGGAGGCACCAGGACCATCAGAGGGATGGAGCAGCTCTGCTGGGAGGAAAGTCTGGGAGAGCTGGGATTGTTCAGCCTGGAGAGGAGAAGCTTCAGAGGGATCCAGATGTGGCCTTCCAGTTCCTGAAGGGGCCAACAAGGAAGATAAAGAGAGACTATTGACAAGGGCCTGGGTGACAGGACAAGGAGGAATGGCATCAAGCTCACAGAGAGGGGGTTATGTGGGATACTGGGATGAAATTCTTCCCTGTGAGGGTGGGGAGGCCCTGGCACAGGGTGCCCAGAGCAGCTATGGCTGCCCCTGGATCCCTGGAAGTGTCCAAGGCCAGGCTGGACGGGGCTTGGAGCAGCCTGGGAAAGTGGAAGGTGTCCCTGCCCATGGCAGGGGCTGGAACTGGGTGATCTTTAAGGTCCCTTCCAACCCGAACCATCCCAGGATTCTATGGAAGTGTAACTTGAGCAGCTCACTCCCACCTTGCTCTGGAGGGGGTCAGCAGGGCTGGGGCACCCCCCCGGGGATGCCGGGTGGGTTTTGGAGCTGATGGGTGAAGCCTTACTGGTGAATCCTGCACCCACAGGGCCCTGCTGCAGCCTCAGCTCCAGCACAGCTCCGTGCAGGAACCAGACCCTGCCACAGCGACCCTCCCCAGCCTCCTCTTGGGCTGTTTTCCCTTTGGAATAGGGGAGGGAAAGGGAAAATTAAGGTCTTTAGTTGCTTTTTTTCTCATTACCCCCAGGCCAGTGATCAGAATTTGCTGCTAGTTGACTCTCAAATAAAAAATTTCCTCAACTCGAGGCTTTTTCTGCTCCTCCTGCCCTTGAAAAGACATTGGCTGAAGGTGTTAGTCTTGCCCTTGCAGATGCTTCTACTGCAGCAGACAGGCCCAGAAGGGGGAAAGAGGGGACAAACAGCGGGAAGAAAAAAGAAAAAACATAAGAATGAAAGAGAAAAATTGGGTGAAAACTCTGCTGAAGTTTGTCAGGGTGGGAGTGAAACCCCAAAGCACCACAGCCCCAGCCCCTGCCCCACCCCAGCCTCTTTGATGTCTCCTGGTGCTGATGCCCTTATCTCTAGGAGAGATATTCCTGTTTCCTGCCTCGCTAAGCACTTGGAAAGTCCATCCCTGCCTGCAGTGGTCTCCAGCCCGGGCTGCTGTGTTTTGCCTGGTTGCTAAGCTTGTCTCATGCATGGTTAATGCCTGATGAGATCATGGTGCCATTTAGCATTTCATGGATAATTCAGGATTATTCATTAGCAAAATCAAGAACAAGCAGGTGTATTCATAGCCTGCCTTCATGGAAAAAAGAAAAACAACAGCCTTGGGAAACGCCATGAATTATTCAGGGGAGACCGAAGGGCTGCTTGAGTTGGGGGAGCATGGGGAGATGGAAATTGCTTTTCAGAACAGCTGAATCTAAAGCTTTTTAGGCCATTAACCCTGCAAATGTGGGTGGCTGAGTCAATCTTAGTGCAGAGAGGCTCCTGTCTCCCAAGAGAACGCTAGGAAGGGGATTTGGAGGAAGGTTATGTGTTTCTATTCTGCGGTGGGTTGGTGGAGGTGAGAGCAAAGGAGCTGGAGAGCAGGAGGGGGGTGCTGCCTCTGGAGGCACAGAGGTCTTATCCTCCCTCCTCGGCAGGGCCCTGAGCTGTTTCCTGTCCAGTCTGCGGGCAGAAGGCGTGGGATAAACCCAAGGAAGGGTTAAAGAAGCTTTCAAGAGCTGCCTGTTCTGCGGGGTGTCAGCCCACACGGTTGGGTGCTTCCTCTCTCACAGCTCTGAAATGTCCTGTGGGGACAAACGGGCCTGGGACACTCCGGTGGTCCCACGGACACAGCCGTGCTCGGGAATCGCGCTTGGATCCTTGGCCAGGCAGATGGAATCCACGATCTTGAGTGTCTGATGCCTGAGTGCAAAGTGAAAGTGCTGCCTGTCCGGGAAAAATCTTCATTTGTGACGTGTCCAGGGAAGAAAGGGAAGTGCTAACGCTTGTTGGGCACTAAAAATAAAGGATTAGTGACCAAGACTTTATTATCATTCGCTGTTCAAAGTGGTATTTCTCAATTTTCAGGTTTTGGTCATTTTATTTTGCAATAAAGTAAGTCCAGCACTTTCAAGGAAATCAGATGCTTTCGGTGAGCTTTTTCCAGTTAAATGACAGCACAATCCTCCATCGGAAAAACGGTTCAATGGACAATTCTCAAGCTGTCCTAGCAGGGATTTTCGCAGTTCAGCCCGAAGGGAGGCAGTTCTGTAGGAGCATGGAGCAAAGCAGAGCTCGGGATTCCCAGAGCCTGGAGCTACAGCTCTTGTGTTTCACTTTGAACTGTCCCGGTGCTGCTTTTCCTGCAGTGTTCAGGCTGTAAATCCCAGGGGCACATCCCAGCCTGGGGAGCTGGAGGAACCTGGGGAACTTCGCCCCCTGCACCCTCTGTGAGCTGGGGTGGGTGATTCCCGGGGTGGGTGATTCCCGGGGTGGAAGGCTGTGCAGTGGGATGGGCGCACAGGGAATGGGAGTGGAGCAGGAAGGGCCATTTTCCACCCTGGAATGTGGCTCTGCAGCCCCCCCGGGCTGATCTCACCCTCTGCAGCTGCCCAGAGTCGTTTGGAGATGACAGGCGGAAAAACTTGGGCTTTGTTAATTCTAGAAGCTGGAGGTGCCCAAATTTTCCACGCTGATAGCTGGACCTCAGTTGTCGTTGCTTTCACCATTATTTTTTCTCCTTCTTGAGAAGCAAAGGCTTCAGGAAACCTCTTTGGCCCCAGTGGGAGGGACCCAGGTGTGGCAGCTCACCTGGGAGGACTCGCCGTTTGTTTCTGTCATTTCAATAACTGGAAAGTTTCATCCCAGAATCCCGGGTTGGTTTGGGTTGGAAGGGAACAGAAAGATTCCAAAATCATCCTTCCAATCCCTCCCCACTAACTCTGGCTGTTCCAGCTCTGCCCTGGACACTTCCAGGCCTGGGCAGCCACAGCTTCTCTGGGCACCCCATGCTGGTTTCACTGTGATCTTGACAACCACTTGCAGGAGGAGGAGGAAGCTCCCCTAAAGCAGAAGGGCCTTTTGGGGCAACGTGAAGGAAAGGAGGGAAGAAAACGTGGATGAAGATCCAGCACCAGCCGTGGTTTTCCTTCCTGAACAGTCCCACTCACCGTGCCCCACTCTGAATTTTAAACAAACCTAGAAGCGTATTTGGTGAATATATTACTTAAATTACTTTTCTCTACAGTCTGGCTTGTGGCTCCCTGGGTCTTGATGGGGAAATCTGTGTAGGAAGGGAGGAAGGGGGGTGAGTGTGTCTGGATTTTATCTGTGTGCCTCTATTTTACACCCAATTTGTGCAGGGACAGACGCTGAAATAAATGCACAGTAAGTGGAAGATCTTTCCAATCTCTTTTTTTTTCCCTTCATGGGTTTGTTTATGTGAACCCAACATCTACGTGCTCTCATTAGAGTCAGGTTTAACTTCTCTTTTTTCTTTCTGACAAATAGTAAATTCACTAAAAAATGTGGTGGAGAAATGACTCACAAATACCAGTCTCATTTGGCAAGTACATTTTAGCCAGAAAGAGGTTTGGGGGTTTGGGGTTTTGTTTTTTTTTCTTTTTTGATGTAGAAATGTTTTGCTTTGACATTTTTCAAAATAAACCCTTTTGACCCTTCTTTTTGTGCGGAGGATTTTCAAGAAGTGACCAAATTAAGAGAATAAAATGTTCTACTAAATTAAAAGAATAAACTACCAAGCAAAAAGAATGAATCAAAGTGAAACAGAATGCTGTTTTAAATCAGTGAAAATATTAAGTTGACCCAGTTTTATTTATATTTGGATTTTTTTCCTGAAAACTCTCCCAAGAGCCAATTACTTTTGACCCAAACTGCAAGTTTCTCCTGCTCTATTTTTTTTTCCTTCCTCTGCTTAAAACCACCGAGGTCACAAACCTATTATGTTCAGCAAAAAAGCTCCTCTCAAATTATAGTCATGAACTCTTTGCTGTCTGATTTCTCCAAGGGAAGCCAGCTTGCTCACACCTACACATTTTAACTTCTTTTCTGACTGGGCAAACCCACTTTGAAGGCAATAACGGTTTAAAAAACAAAAAATGATAATAATTAAATGTGACTCCTGCTTATAGGTGCTGCCTTTAAATTAGGGGAGCTCTGGATGTTTCCCAAATATTTTGGATGAGGCTTGGAGCAACCTGATGGAGCGGAAGGTGCATTTTACACCCTGCTCGTGGCAGGGGGTGGGATGAGAAAGGTTCTTTCTAACCCAAACCCACGGTGGGATTCTAGGGTTTGCCTCCCTGGCTCTCTGCTTGCTCCAGGCCTGCTTTGGAGGCGCTGGGAGCTTTTCATCCCCAGCCTCCAGCACGGAACTTTGGGCAGGATTCCTCCAGGACACAGCCCCCCAAAACTCCCCCCAGGCCCACCCAGCCCCACACCCTCTTTAAATCCCATGGGAGGGGGCGATGCCAGCCCTGCAGGGCCTCGTGTCCACCCAAATTCCCCTGTCCACCCAAATTCCCCTGTCCACCCAAAAACCCCTCTCCACCCAAAAACCCCTGTCCACCCAAAAACCCCGCCCCCCCCAAAACCCCCCTCCC
>VZRQ01000711.1:195695-227891 GCA_013397975.1 Machaerirhynchus nigripectus
TCCACCCAAAAACCCCTCTCCACCCAAAAACCCCTGTCCACCCAAAAACCCCTCTCCACCCAAAAACCCCTGTACACCCAAATTCCCCTGTCCACCCAAAAACCCCTCTCCACCCAAATTCCCCTGTCCACCCAAAAACCCCTGTCCACCCAAAACCCCTGTCCACCCAAAACCCCTGTCCACCCAAATTCACCTCTCCACCAAAATTCCCCTGTCAACCCAAATTCCCTCTCCACCCAAAACTCCTCTCGCGGTTCCCACGGCCGGGGCTGGACGCGAGGGGCGGGCGAGGCCCGGCCGTGCCCCCCAACCCAGGGCTGGCATGGGCAAACCTCGGGCCCCAGCCCTGCTCTCCCCACGTTTCCAAACGTGCCAACAGCTGAAAGATTACTCTGCGAGCTGGGGCATCTCACGAAACCTCAGCCTCTGCTCCGAGCCCGTCCCGGACCAAAAACCCCCCCGTGGCATCCGCAGCTCTTGGAGGGAGGTTTCAGCTCCTTCCCCCAGTGCAAGGACCCATCAGAAAACCTGGGCTTGACAGAATTTTCAGGAAGTCTTAAATTCCGCCCTCTGCGAGGTTTCCCAGGTCAGGTATACAAAGCCTGACCTGTGTGAATAATGGTTTCTGTGGTTTACAAGCAGCTCCTAAAAGCTTAATAATTAAGAAAGTGCTTGTGGCTCAGTCCAAATAATTCTGTTGATTTTTCTCAGCTAGTAAAAAATCTGAAGTGTTTCTTATCAAATCAAGGCTTGTTTTGGTCCGCGGGGAATTTTTTTCCTGTTTCTATTCCCATTCTTTCAACTAAATTTAAAAGGTGAAAATTTAGAAGTGGCAATCTGCTTGGAACTGGAAAATCATAGGCATGAGAGGAACCAGCCCGGTGCCTAGGCTGGTGAAAAAGTTCAAGGGGCCTATTTTTACTCCCTCAAAATTGTTTCCTTTTGGAGCAATTTGCAAAACCAGCCTGAGCTTGTGCTATTTATGAATCGTCCAGAATGTTTCAGGGAAAAATGGCACATAGGTGTAGCCAAGGTGAGTCCAGCCTGCCTTTATCCCTCCTTTCAGTCCCCAGGTATCAGTGATACTCCAGTGGGTGCAGCACACCCGCTGTGGGAGGGTGTCTGTGAGCGGTGTGTCACCCATTTTTTGGGTGATTTTTCTGGCCTTTCCTGTTTTTCTGCCTAGGTTGGCAGGAGAAGAGCGTTCTGCTGGGGCTGGGAAGATGAAAACAAGGGAAACTTTTACTGGTGCCTCGAGGCATCCAAAAAAAATCATTTGTGTGGTGATTTGGAGCCGGAGGTGTGTTTAGCAAGGGGCAGCTCAATGGGTGCATTCATCTGGGAGCCCCGGGCAGGGAAGGGCTCCGGGATTCTCGGAGGGAGCTGGAGGTGCCACAGCCAAGGAACAGCCCTGGTCTCGCTCCTGCTCTGTCTCTGCCCTCTGCTCGGGTGCTGGCACAGCCTGGGAGGAGGGAAATCGAGCCAGACCCTGCCAGGTGTGCAGGGAGGGAACACGAGAACCCCTGGGCCGTGGGAGGAAAGCAAAACAAGGTTAAACCTGGATCAGCTCCGAGGCAGAGAAGGTTTTTTACTGTTTCACCTCTCTGCTTGTGTGGGTGAAGCCCTTGCAGGCAGTAGGGTACCTTTTCCAAGGGATGGAGGCACAGGACACAGGGAATGGCTTCCCACTGCCAGAGGGCAGGGCTGGGTGGGATACTGGGAAGGAATTGTTCCCTGTGAGGGTGGGCAGGCCCTGGCACAGGGTGCCCAGAGCAGCTGTGGCTGCCCCTGGATCCCTGGCAGTGCCCAAGGCCAGGTTGGATGGGGCTTGGAGCAGCCTGGGACAGTGGGAGGTGTCCCTGCCCATGGCAGGGGGTGGGATGGGATGAGCTTGAAGGTCTCTTCCAACCCAAACCATTCCATGGTAATAAAGCCAGGATTTGAGTTTGGGCTCCATAGGACAACAGAGATGGAAAAGCACCTGACTGTTACAAGTCAAACGGGCCAGCTGGAGAGAAGTCCTGCACAGAGCAGCCTCTGGATGAGATTATCTGCAAGGCAAAATCATCCCAGGTGTGTGTGCCTCGGCTGGAGCCAGGTGGAGGGAGAGCTGGATCCCACCAAGCCCCTGATAGGAGCTTTGGCTTCATTTTAGCTGAATTTAAACTGTGCATTATCACCAGCCCCTTGTTAACCCTCACGCAGAACCACGTTCTGTCGATTCTGACCGTAGCCCAGAATGTGCCATCTTTGATTTGTAATTATCTGTCTCTTTACCAGCCTAAAAAAAAGGGGAGAGGTGACTTGGGAAAGCACCAGGTACCCCTGGCACTGAAGGGAACCCTGAAACATCTGCAGTGGGAAACATTTGCAGATCTTCCTTTAGACCCACTGGGCGCTGCAGCGTAGCTAAAGCTGCACCTGGCAGGAGTGAAGGAATTAATCTGGAGATGGGAACAATTTGCCAGCCAAGCACAGCGAGGGGGAAGACAAGATGAGAGGGATCCTAAGGGGGAAATTATTTTCAAATGGAAGTTTTCTGTTGGAAATGTCCAAACTGGATATTTCTCCTCCTGCGAGGCTCTGGCAGATCCTTTTCAAAAGGAAGCCTGAAACCTTTTAAAGAGAAGTATCAAAGGGAACACTTCTTTTTTCTTTCACTGACATTTTTCACGAAACTGAAATATATTCCTTGACAGACTACAAAGTGATCCAGATCCTCCATCCAAATGCAAATGGGCGTTTAGGAGCACTTACCAACATATCAAAGAGCTCTGGGCCAGGCCTTTCTTTTTACTTCCACTGCAGCTGCTGCCATTCCTGTCAAGAAATGTGAACACAGAGCCGGGAAAATGACTCCTGGTGTGGTTTTTTTGGTGCTAACGCTTTGGAAGAGCTGCCCTACATTCCCTTTTCTGAGGTTATTTTGAAATGGCCGGGCTCGACAAAGGCTCTGGCTGTGATGTGGGTGTTTTTTTCTTTTGGGAGCCTCTGGAAAAGTCTCTTTGAAGGTGTTGAGGGAGATGGGCTGGGAAGCCCTGCCAGGTTCACGTTGCACCTGGCAATCCCATATCCCAGGAAAACCAAGACCGGAGCAGCGTGGAAAAGGACAAACAACGTGACAGCAAAATCTCCGGGATTGCTGGAAGGGGGTTGTCTTCAGGAACGCTGTCCTGGAGGAGGAGATGGAGGAGGAGATGGAGGAGGAGATGGAGGAGGCCCATCCAGGCTGCCACGTGCCACCCACAGGTATTGCAAACGTGCAGGAAAAATGGGCAGCAACGTGAATATCTGATCATCTTTCCTGAAAATTCATGGGAATGCTGTGCTCTCGGACAGTGTTTTCCCTCTTAACCCCCACTGTTTGTCAGAGGGATGCTGTGACTTGGGAATAACTGAAGCAGAGGCTTAAACTCAGTGCAGAGGTTTATTCTGAGTGACTCCAGGTGCACCTGAGGCTGTAACAGGGAAGGTTTGTGCTCTGTGGAATGGGAGCAGCCTGTAAATCCTCTCTGAGCATGCCTGCAGAGAAACATCAGCATGTAAATATCCCTCTTTCCTTCCCGGGGACTGTCTTCTGCATCTCCTCATCAGCCACATTTGCCCCATTCCATTTAAGCAGAGCTCCAAGTTGATGCTGAATCATCTTTGCTGTGTCTGATGAGGATCAGGCAAAGGTTGTCCTGAAAATCACAGAGGCTGTCATTCCAGAGTACCCATTTCTTGTTAGTTTTGCCTTTTCACACAAATGAGATTAGAAAGACCGGGAAGACCAGAAAATGGTTCTCTTTTAGGGGTAAAAAACCCAGTCAGGAATTTGTGTCAAGTGTTATTTGCCATAATTTGCCCGACCTTGTGCCTGATGTTTTTACCAAGTACTGAAAGGGGAGCTGGGTTTACTGAGCACTTCTTGCAGAGTATGGAACCTCCTTTGTTTTATTTGAGTATATATATATACATATGTGTGTGTGTGTGTGCACATGGACAGATATATACATTTTTTATGTTACTGAGTGTGCCTCAGGACAGCAAACCCACATCATTATTTTCCCCTCCTAATGGCATCTCTCTGGAGTCCTGATTTTTTTGAGCTATTCCAAGAATGCTGCCGATGTCTGTGCTGTGGATGGACGGAAAACTTCTCCTGTCAATGGCCTCTGCAGCTCCTCGGTGGTGGCTGGAACATTTTGGTAGCCCTTAGCAGGAACATTTTGGTAGCCCTTAGCAGCTCATATCAGAGGACAGGAGCATCTAAGGAAGGACCTAATCCTGACCTGTGTGTGTTCACGTGGAATAATTCTTGCAGGAGAGGAGGGGGAGGTGCTGGGTCGTGGTCCTTAAACCCACACCAGCCCACAAAGCCGTGCAGCGCTGTGAGAATCGTTCCTGGGACAAGTTTACAAACTGTTTAAGAAACTAAGCCCTAAATCCCGTTAGGATTAAAGGCTCCGAGGCTTTTGGGAAAATGTTACCCTTTGGGAGCCAAAAAGAGCCGTGATTTTAGGCTGCATCCTCCAACCTTAGCAAAGGATTCCCTCTGTCATCATTGCAGCCAAACCCTGTCTGCTCTGGGCACTGAAGTGCTCTGCCTGTCCCATTCCTCTCTCTCTAAAGCTGTATGTCCCAGCAATGATCCATCATGTGGGAATTGGCTTCCCAGGAGGAGTTCCCCTGCCAGGAAACAAAATAGTTTGGGCTTTTCTCTGTTCATTTTTTCAACACAGGTCTGAAAAGCTCAAAAGAAGGAGAGGGAAAAATGTTAATCAAGCTTTGCCATGGGATATAATTTCCTGAGCAGGCTGGAGGCGTTGGATGGATCCAGACCTGTGGTTAACCTTTCCCAGTTTTCCAAGGTGTTTGGGACCAGGACATATTCAGGTCACTGACTGCATACATGAGTAACCTGGGATAGTGGGAGGTGTCCCTGCCCATGGCAGGGGCTTGCTACTGGATGATCTTTAAGAACCCTTCCAACCCAAACCATTCTGGGATTCTATGGAATTGTTTAGGTGTGAAAATCAGGTTATCACAGCTGGCTGGTTCCCAGGTTTTGGGTTGGGACAGCAGGAGCAGCTCATTTTCCTCAGAGAGCCCCCTAGGACATCACAACCCCTGGTGTCACCCCATGGAAGGACCAGGAGATGTGCCTGCCCCAAAAACCCACCCAGGATACACTGGGACACGAGCAGAAGCCTGGGAAGCCTCTTTTCCCAGCTCCACCCAGCTCTGATGGTAACGAGGATCTGCTTTTATCTCTGTGGGTATTAACGCCACTATAAACTCCCCAGCACTGGAGTTCCCATAAAACCGAGGTGGGACTCCCGAGAAACGGACGCTTCCCAGCTCTGGAAATAGTGCAGAGGGGTTTTTGTAACAGCTACGACTGTGATTTAAAGAGAGAAAGAGTGGTATTCCAACTATTTTGTCTTTAAAAGGAAATACTGAATAACTTATGGATAAGACATTAACCCGGGCCTCGACCACTGCGGTTGTTAAAGAGCCCTCGGCACTATTTGCAAGAGGGAAGGCGGAGGGTGTTAGTCTTGGATTCCTGCCTAAATTCCAGTTTAAGGAAATGCATCCCAACTACCTAAAGCTCCACCTGCGTTTTTACTGGGTCCGTGTTCCCAACCAGGGATCAATAGGCCTGAATTTCTCTGCCCTTCTCCAGTGAGAAAATGGCCAAAGCTCCGGGATGCGGCTGATCCAGCTGGGAACCCGGCATTCCTCCGGCTGGGACGAGCAAACCCCTCACTTCTGGGGCAGCATTTATGGTTTGTGTCTCAAGCCTTTATCCGTAGGCTTGTTCAGAGGTGGAACAGGTCTCGTGGTGGAAACCTGGGATGCTTAATGATCAAAAACAGAGGAGGAAAGGGACCAGCAGCGCTGGGAGGATCCAACATCCCCACTCCGGTCACATCCCAGGACGGTTCCTAACACAGAAAATTCTCTTGGACCCTCACGTCTGCTCAAGACTGGCCTCACTGCCAAAACAGCTTTTAATTTCCCTTCCAGAGTTGTTATCTCTAACAGCTCATCATTTTAATGGGATGAATATCCATCCCCTCCTGCAGCAGGATCCAGCGTGGCACAGGCACTGCTGCATTCCAGCCCGAAGGTGGCCACACTGCATCCACAGAATAAAGTGATCCCTGTAAAACAAGTTAAAAAAAGTCCTTCTGGATGGAAAATGGGAATAGTTGAAGACAATTATTTTATCTTTCTTTGGTTTTAAAGATCACACACTACCAGCCTGTGAAAAGGTATCATTTTTCTTCCCTGGAGTTATTTATGATCCTAATCCTGCTCCACCCTGCATGTTACAGATTGTGAGGCTTTTCAGTGAAACCATTATTGCTTTAAAAAGCAGATCAAATCCCATTTTCCCAACCTTTTTTTTTCACTTCATCTTCTCTGCACACCAGCACGGGCACATTTTAATGGCAGGAATCAGTTTGCCGTCACAGCCATTCCCACAAATACAGTTCAGCTTCCAGAGTGTGCAGGGAACTGTAAATTTGAGAGACACTTTGTATTTGGATATAAATACTTTTCACACTTGGGCAGTGTTTCACCTTGTCTGTGTGAGTAAGGCCGTGCTGTCCTCTGCTACCCAGCCCTGCATTTCAGAGTCGCTCCCGAGGGATGTCTCTGAAGGCTCAGGGGGGTGGTGCTGCTGCTCTCCTGGTTTTGCAGATGAGAGTCCCAAAGTGAAATGAGGTAAGGCTGGATCTGGATGTGCCCCTGGCACAGGGAACAGCGGGGTTCAACAGGAATATCTTCTGTTTGGTGGGGCAAATAGTCTGTGAGGGTGGGGAGGCCCTGGCACAGGGTGCCCAGAGAAGCTGTGGCTGCCCCATCCCTGGAAGTGTCCAAGGCCTGGATGGACACTGGGGCTTGGAGCAGCCTGGGACAGTGGAAGGAGCTCCACTGGATGATCTTTAAGGTCCCTCCAACCCAAACCGTTCTGGAAATCTATGAAATATCAGATGAGGAACTTTATTGGAAGGAATGCTGGTGGGATGGAAGCAAGGGGGCTCCCTTGGAGGAGTCAGCCAGTCGGTGTGCGCAAGAGAGAAAACACATTCGGGCAAAGCCCATTTTTGGGTGAGTCTGCCAGTCTTGAGCATCCCATGGGCTGAGAGCTGGTACCACGGGTACCCCTGAGAGGAGGGGTGTTTACCTTCACGTGGCAGCTGGAGGTGGCACATTTAAGAGCAGGCTGAGCTGCGAGTGTGCCTGGTACAGGCTGACGTAGCTTTAAGACCAGAATAGGTTTCCATTTTCCACCTTCCAGGCAATCGCAGAGGAAAGAGATTGTCTCATTTGCTCGTGTACGTATATCTCGTCTCAGAGTTGCCGAGGCAACACTGTATATGTTTGCAGGCTGGAAGGATCTGGGGATGGAAAATGAAGCCAGGGAGTGGACTGAGGAGAGAAGTCCAGCAGGAATTTTCCCCATGACATTGTGGCCGATTGGCTAGCACTAATTTAAACCGGTCTCCCGGGATTAGTCATCAAACCTGAGATTTTCATTTTTTATTATTTTAAACCAGCCACAGTTGCTCCTGGGAGGCTGTTTCTCGTGCTGAAATTAACCTCGTGGAGATGCAGCCGGTGGGGGCTGCAGGAGGGGAGCCAGCAGGGAGGGTAATTCCATAGAAACACAAACAAGGTACAACATCTCGCTCCGGGCCGGTGGAAAGCCGTGCCCCCGGGGAGCAGCAGCCCCGTGGCAGAGCAGCCTGCTGCTTCCAGCCTGATGGGAGGCACCTGGGTACCTGCATTTTCCCCGTGGCCGCTCGGTGGTGTTTCTGCAGCTCCAGGGCTTGCATTTTTTAGGATGCCCCAGGCACAGGGAGAAGCCGCTGCAAGGATCACCTGGAGAAACGCTGCACGGAGCTCCTCGCGCCTCCTGGCTGAGCCTTGAGAGTCCTGGGGCTCAGCTGAAGGTTCTTTGAGGTTTCTTTTTCTCCCAGGTCTGGGGGGCCTCATTTCCCGACGGATCTTGCTGCCGCTGCGCCACGGCCTCGAGTTGGCAGGTAGGGGCAGACAGGTGGACACTGCCCTGGATTTGGAGCATCCCCTGGGCAGGGAAAGGGAGGGAACCCTGGGGGACACGGGAGCGGTTCTGTGGATGCCTTGAAGAGCTGAAGAAGGACATTTTTGGGAATAATTAGTTTCTCTATGTTCAGGCATGCTGCACTGCTCAGAGAGTCACAGAAGCTTCCTGTCTGCTCCAGAGAGGGTTTTAGGGATTGTGCCTCTTAAATTCTTACTGATTTTGAGGTTTATTTGTATTACTGTGAGGGTACTGAGGCCCTGGCATGGGTTGCCCACAAAGCTGTGGCTGCTCCATCCCTGGAATTGTCCAAGGCCAGGTTGGACAGGGCTTGGAGCAGCCTGGGCTAGTGGAAGGTGTCCCTGCCCATGGCAGGGGTGGGACTGGATGGGCTTTAAAGTCGCTCCCAACACAAACTATTTTGGGATCTACCCTGCAGCCTGAATTGCCCTGGCAGGGACTGAGCCATACCCACAACCACACTGGCACCTCCCCTCCATCCTTCCCATCGCTTTCCCCCAGCCCATCTGGCACTTTGACCCTACACGGGCTGTGTGTGTGATGAGAAGTGAACTTCAGCTCTTCGAAGCGTTTCGGGGGTCTCCTCCAGCAGAACTGACCTTCTCTCTGCCTCTCCCCCTGCACACCCCTGCCTGTAAAAGGCGATTTGTGCTGCGACTTCAAAACGCTTGGCAGAGGGCTGGTATTTCTGCTGGGCCGCTTCCCCCGGCTTTTTTCATCTCGAGCAAATAAATAAGGCAAGAACTTCACAAGGAAAAGGGAAGCGGCGGAGGTGGCAGTGCCATTCCTGGTGGAAAGCTGGCATTCCCCACCTCTGCTGAATGAGGTTCAGAGAGGACAGCTGCTCTGTGCATTTCTAATCTCAGCATTTGATTTCACTGCACCAAGGTCGGTGTTTTCATCCCCTTTCTGTCAATCACTTGAGAACAGACTTCCAAACAGCCAAACTGCCCGGTGTGCCAGGAACTGCTGTTCAAAACCCTCCTCGCACGTAATATGGGATTCAGTGAGTGTGGGGAAGCAGTTGTTGGCGCCGAAGTCCCCCTGGGGTATTTCCCCCACCTCCCCCATTCCCCTCTCAGGTCTCTGGGCCCGTCCCTGCAGGTGACACTTGGCTGTGGGGCAGTGGCGGGGGGGCCCGGAGGGGTCTGTCCGTCCGTCCGTCCTCGGGGGAGCGGGCGGAGCGGGGTGCGGATGTCTCGGAGCAACATATGGAGGGTGGTTACAGCCAGAGTGTTTTCAGCTGTTGGGAAAAAGGCTGTAAAATATGATTCCCACCATTCCAGCCCTCTGGGCTCCGACTACATCAAATTGGGTATTTTGCCTCTGGCACAAACCAAAACCTGATGTGCCAGAGGATGGCAAAGCCCTCGCTTAATCGCTTTAATTGCTTAATACCACAGCCAGCAAGGAAATGTGTTCTGATCCCGTTAATCTTTGCTGTGAAAGAAAAGCTTTTGTAATTGTATCCGTAGCTCACAAACCCCTCTTCTTCCCACAGCCTAAAAGCACACCCTTCCCTCGCCATCACCGGCAGCAGCACCTTCAGCAGGTCAGTGGGAGAGGAAGAAAATGCTGGTTTCGGTCTTCGAACCCCCCAAAAATAAAAAAAAAGAAGTGAAGTACAAGGCCAGCCGAGGTCCAGCTCTGCAGGAGGTGGGAGCAGGACAGCGCTGGGCAAGGCAAAGGGGCTGCCCCCGGTTCAGGGGATGCTCCAGGGAGCTGGCTGGCTCCCTGCCAGGGTTTGTAGCCCCTCCAGTTTCCAAAGCACCACACTTCATCCAAAGAGGAAGAGGGGAAAGGCTGGGAGGGAGAGAGGGTGTTTCTGGTATTGAGCAGCAGCGCGGGGCCGTCTCTCCCGGCAGCTGACAGTGTAAATGCATTTCCTGGCACGCAGCTCGCTCTGTATTAAAATTCTTGATGAAGATTATTAAAGTGTGTTTATGAAAAGCCTGCGAGTGCTTCTTGGACTCCAAGCTGCCTTTCAGAATGACATGTTTGGGTGCTGGCTGGGCGCTCAGGGGTTGTTAGAACCAGGCTGGCCAAACCCACCCGCTCCCCTGGCTCCAG
Organism: Machaerirhynchus nigripectus; assembly: GCA_013397975.1. NCBI lineage: Eukaryota > Metazoa > Chordata > Aves > Passeriformes > Dicruridae > Machaerirhynchus > Machaerirhynchus nigripectus. Next base: position 205,849 of record VZRQ01000711.1, read on the forward strand.
GTGGTGTCTGTAGGGAACTGGATGGTCCCAGCTGGGTCAAACAGGGAACCAGCGTGGGGTGACCGTGGCTGCTGCAACTCCAAAACCTTGCTGCAGATGTGTCTGAGTGTGTTACATGATTTTGGGATGTGCTGGTGTTCCCCCAGGCGGGTCGGGGCTGGAGAGAGCTGCGAAGGGATGCTGAGGAGCCAGGGGGCTGTGGTCACTTCATCTCCTCCCCTGATGGGGGCTGCAGTGACCACCCCTGCACTGGTGCCAGCAGAGCTTTTGGGAGACATTCCCTGCTGGAGACAGAGCCACCAAATGCTAGACACAGACAAATGTCCCCGTGGCAGTGCCACCTCCTCTGCTGGCACCTGGAGGCCCTGTCACCCTGTCATCCTTGACCCCAGCTCCCTTTTCTCTGTGCTCTTCCCTTTCCAGCCTGAGGTAGGATTTTTTTAACGTGGGAGACCAGGTTGTATATCTAAATATATGTCCTTAAAAAAAAAAAGTTTCCAAGAACAATGGTGGAAAGAGCCCAAAAATGTGCTAAGAAGGATGAATGCATTAGGACTGGAGTCCAAGCAAAATATCAGAAGGGTGAATCAGAAAGAAGGAAAGGAAGGGGAAAGAAATAGAAACGTATGGAGTTCTTAAAAAGCCATTTTTTCCTTTTAATGTTAATGGCAGCTTTTCAATTTGAGCTTTGAGTGCTGGAGAAATGTGTCCACTGCTGCTGCCTGGAGCTGTGCTCTGGGGGGATGCAGAGGCATTGTTGCAGTGACACGTTCAATCTGGTTTCCATCCAGCCCCATTCAGAAACACAGAGCAGTTTGGTTGGAAGGGACCTTTGGAGGTCACACTCTTAGAGGAACATCCCTTGATTCTTTGAGGTCTTGCTCTGGGGTTTCCCTGCTGGCTCCTGCTACCTCTGGCTCCTCTCTGTGAAACTCCACGCGTGCTGCAGCGTGCCCAGCACGTCCTCCTGACCCTGGGGGGGTCAGACACAGCGTGCCATGGGCAAACCAGTGATTGTTCCCCTCCTCTTTCCAAGAGTTTAAAGCTCTTCCCCTTGGAGAAAGGTGAATCCCACCCAATGCTGGTGATGCTGGTGCTGCACAGGCCGTGCCATTGGTGCCAGGACACAGGGAATGGCTTCCCACTGCCAGAGAGCGGGGTTAGGAGGGATATTGGGCAGGAATTGTTCCCTGTGAGGGTGGGGAGGCCCTGGCACAGGGTGCCCAGAGCAGCTGTGGCTGCCCCTGGATCCCTGGCAGTGCCCAAGGCCAGGCTGGAAGGGGCTGGGAGCACCCTGGGACAGTGGGAGGTGTCCCTGCCATGGCAGGAGGTGGCACTGGATGAGCTTCAATTCCCTTCCAAACCATTCAGGGAGTGTGTGTGTTGGTGGAGCAGGCCAGCAGCCCAGCAGGATACCACGTGTGGGGGATGCTGGAGGTGCAGTGCCTTTCCTGGGGCAGGGACAGCCCTGTGACCCCTGGAAGTGGCATCACGCTGGGTTTAGGCTGGGTTTCTATATCTGGTTGTGGAGTCTGGTGGTTGCTGCAAACTCAAGCATCAGCCTGGGTGTCCTGGCAGAGCTCTGTCCCCTTCCGTGCTGTGGGCAGGCAAAACCCAAAAGTTGTCTTGTCCCTTATCTCTCCCTTTTTATTGCTGGATCTGCCCCTTCACTTCTCCTGCAGCTCACACCCCTTCCCACGTTATCAGAGGTCCCAGCCTCAGGAGTGCTGATTGCTGAGGGCAGATCAAGAGGCCAGAAAAGAAATACTGTAATAAAATCTTGATTTTGGTTGTGTGAAACGGGAAGCATGGGGGTCAACAAGGATGGAGTGGTGGCTGCAGGCAGAAGTGGGAGGAGAAGTGGGACACCGAGCCCAAATTCATACCCTGGTGCCTGTGACATCCATCAGGGTTAAAGACAATCTGTGTCTCATTAATCATCAGATATAAACAGAGGGAGACTCACTGGAACACAGCGGTGTCACTGGATGAATGGCCTGGAGTTGGAAAATAAACATTTCAAGCTCTGTCTCGGCGTTTATTTTTGCTGAATGCCTTCTCTGCACCCGGGTGTTCTGCTCACGGCGGGGTGCCCCTGCCCCAAAGCCATCCCCAGGAGCAACGCTGCAGCAGGAATTGGGGTGCTGGCTGAGGAATGCACCAAACAGAGTGCAGGAAAAATCCTGGAGCAGCCGCAGGGACTGCCCTGGGAGCTTTTGTGCTTTCACTGTGAGCTGAAGGGTTTCTCTCTCGGTTCCCTGGGGTTTTAGCAGGTGGGAAGTGCAGCAGCATGGTTGGGCTTGGGCAGGAATCCTTGGAATCACAGCCTGTGGTCAGCTGTGGTCCAGGGAAGTGGCACTTGTGTCTCCATCAGATGCTCTCCGTGTCCACACACCGCTGGGTTTCCACAGACCACAGCTGGTTTTCCTTCAAGCCTCTCCTTCCTGTTGGGTTTTTTCCCTCCACACTTCCCTCTGCACAAACCCACCAGGTGCAGCCTGGAATCCACGCTCACCCCAACGTGTCTTTATTCTGATTTCTTGACGTGGTTATTGTACAGATGATTAGGGAGATTTTATTTAGGGAGATTTTGCCACCTCGGAGCAGACGTGGAGCTGTTCTAGAGCAGTTAATCCCTTACAAATATGGATTTAATCACGCCAGCATTTCACACACGATATCTGTCCTATCCAGTGTAATGTTTAGCTGGCAACCTCGCTATAGAGAATTTCATTTCAAGCTGGTTTTTTTTTCCCCACAGGCTCATTAACTTCTGCTGCTCAGGAGATATTAACAAAACCACAAGTGGACAGCCCAGCTCCGATATCCAACCCTTCCACATCCCACAGGGGCCCCAGCTGGTGCATTTGCTGTACAAGGATCTTCACAGGGAGAGGCATTTGCCGAGCCCTGAGCAGGTGAGTGGGTTTTGCTGCATCAGTGGCCCCTTTGCCTGATTATTTTTACCAAACCTCAGTGCACCTTGCTCCACCTTTGCCATGCTGCCTGTTGGGGTGGGAAGAAGCTGCAAGTACAACACATCGCCCCTGCTGTGACAACAGGAATAATAAATTCCATTAGAAACGTCACTTTGGGCTTTAGGTTTCTGCAGGTGAGAAGAAAACAAACCCCCCCCCCCCCCCCCAGCTCAGCTATGCTTGGTAGGAAAATAAATGACATAAACGCTGGCTTTTCCCGAGCCTGCCGACTCGCCGTGGCATCCAGCCTGGTTCCCATCAGCTCATCAGCCATTCCCCAGGATGGGCTGCTTGCAGGAGAAGACAGGTTGAGAAAAGAAAGAATTTCCACTGGGTTAAATTATTTCAGCTGGAAAAATAAACTCTTGACGCAGCTCGAAGCCAGTGCCCGGCTGGTGCCTCCCCAGCGAGCAGGAGGGCTCCCTGCCATCCAGGCTGCTCCGGGCTGGGCCAAGGAACTGCAGATGTGTGGGACCCCCTCAGTCCCCTGTCCCCAGTGTGCCACTCATTCCCCGTGTTCCCAGTGCCCTCACAGGGAAGGGGCAGCAGCCCTTGGCCTTTGGAGAGTGCTGGCACGGAGCCGTCACTCTGCCACCGCTGGGAGCCCTGTCTGACCCCCTTTGTGGCCCTTTTGTGTCTGGGACTCCACACTGACGGGTTTTGTCCCCGACACCGCCCTGCCCCACTGGCCCCAGCCCCTCGGCCAAGGGGGCTGTCGGGGAGGACAAGGGGGTATTCTTTGGAGAACAGTGGGAGGTCTCATGGCGGGGCCACCGGCTGGCAGCCATCGCCCACACTGCCCTCCACACCTGGGTCACGGCGGGCACTGGCATTTTTGGGACCGTCTGGGGCACCACAAGTGAGCTGAGCACGGAGGGAGGATGAGGAGACGGGGTCAGCGCGCGGGGATCGCGGGCAGCAGCCAGGGAGAGGTGACATCCCGCTGGACCCTTCTCCAGCAGCGCTGCAAGCCTGGGAGCAGCCCAGGCAGTCCTTCAGGGCCTGAGCTATTCCCAGCTGGCTTTGCAGTGTCCCACCAGCACCCCATGTGGTGTGGGAGCCCCCCAGCCCCGCGTGCTGCTTGTTTTGGAGCGAGGGAGGCTTTGGCTGCGGAGCCGCCGCACAGTTTTCCACCTTCTAAACTTCCCCATCCCTGGCCTTCACCTCACCCAGCAGCTCCTTGGGCTGTGGCACAGCCAGATATCCTGGTGGCCAGGGGCTGCTTCCATGCCTGACCTCCCCGCAGTGGTGGATGTTGGTGCATGGGTGGGATGCTGGGTGAGACCTCCCTTCCCTGTCCCTCTCCCTGTGATCCCTCCCAGCACGGCCGTTTCCACTCTCCTTTTCCATGGGATGTTGCCCTGCGTTGCTTCACGTGTCTTCTGCAAGGTAACGAGCTCTGAAATGCTCCCTAATGACCGTGGCACAGAGTGTGGAGGGCACCAGGAGCCTGGGGAGGATGCAGGTGGTTGCAGGAGCGAGTGAGGATGCCCAGGAGTTGCTGTGGACAATGTGGAAAGAAAAGGGGGGGAAAGCCGCTAATCCCAGCCCAGGATGCAGCTCTCTCCCTCCATGCAGACCTTTCCTTCTTGAGGTGACATCTTTACTGCTGAAAGGTTAAAACGTGCATTTTGCATGGCTCAAATCCCAGCAGGAACAAGGTTTGGGGAAGGGGGGGAGTCTGAGTGAAGCAGGGCTGGGAGGGATTCGTGTCCCCCCAGCTGCCTGGGGCTATCGAACACTGTCTTTGGGCTAGCTCTGGGCTCCGTGTGGGGCAGAAGGCGAGACCCCACCTGCGGGAGGACCTGGGGCAGGGTTAGGAGGGCCAAGAGCAGCTGATGTGCAAAACCTCTGGGCTTTTTTCCCTTTTTTCCCGTTACAAAAACCTCATCGCGGCAGTTTTTCCCACCAGCCTTCCTCTGCACAAGCAGGAACTTCCCTGAGGGTGGCCGACCTTCCACCACTGCTTTCCAGGGGATTTTCCCCCTTTTCCCCAGAGCCCTTCTCCCCGCCCGTGCGGCTTCGGAGCAGGGATGGTGCAGGGCCAGCTCTCCCCTCGGGCCCGTCCCAGCAGCAATAAAGCTGTCGGCAGCGGCGCGGGCCGGGCGGCCTCGTGCTGGAGATGCGATTTGGGAGGCAGAGCTGCAGCTCAGCCCGGCTTCCCCTCCACCGCTCCATCGCCGCCCCGCCGTGTGCCAGGAGACGGAGCTGGCGCTTCTCCCACCGGGGGAGCGGCGAGCGTCAGCCAGGACGGCTGCTCAGAAGGAAGAGGCTGTCTGTGAGCACCGAAGGAAGCCCTCCGCAGACCCTCTCCGCTCCATCCCAACGGCATTCCCAGACGCAGGAGCAAGCAGCCGGAGAGTCGTCTGGATGTCCATCAGAAAGAGAAACCACAAGGACCATCAGCCCTGCGGCGATGTGCCTGCTGGGGATGTATTCGCCCCTTCTCAACATGTTCTCGCACTGTGCTGGGGGAAACTGAGGCAGGAGGTTCCCAGAGGATCCCAGAGGATCCTCCTGCTCCACAACCCCTCAGTCCCACCAGCAGAATGCAGAGGGTGCCTAAAGAAATAAGGAATTTCCATCCTGTCAAAAATCAAAACGTTTCTGACTGTGGGCGTCATCTTTAAATACAGAAGTTTGGAATTTCACCTGCAGAGAAATATCCACAAGAGGGAAAATCTCCTCTTGTCTCTACAGGTAAAACTGAATGCAGGAGAGGAGTAAGGCACAGCACGAGGCACTGCCCCTCCCAAAGCACAACGCTCTCAGAACCCTGAGGAGGTGCTCTCTGAAGAGGTTTCCATCCAGCCAAAACGGGCCTGCAAAATGCTGTCTGCTAAAACTCCGTTCATCTGGAAAAGCACCGTCTGGCTTTCCCCTTCAAGTTACCTCTCCAGACCTCATGCAAAGTCTTATTTTTGCACTCCTTCCTGAGATGGGCTCCACTTCTCCATCTCAAGGCGCCCACAAATCGTGGTTTGCCTCTCTTTTTAATTCCATTTCAATTGCTTCTGTTCCTGCTGTGGCTTGATTCCCTCTCGGATGTCTCGGAGCTCCCCAGGGAGTTTCGGAACCAGAAATGCGTTCTCTTATTTGGCACTGAAGGTGCTGCTGGAAAGGTTCAGCAGTGAAGTGAAGCACCATGAGATACCCCTGAGAAATAAGGGATAGGGAAAAGTGGGATAGGGATGGGGGTGGGGGTAGGGATAGGGATAGGGATAGGGATAGGGATAGGGATAGGGATAGGGATAGGGATGGGGATAGGGACAGGAATAGGGACAGGGATATGGATGGGGATAGGGACAGGGGCAGGGACAGGTACAGGGATATGGATGGGGACAGGGATAGGGATGGGGACAGGGACAGGAATAGGGACAGGGATAGGGAGGGGGATAGGGACAGGGGCGGGGATAGGGACAGGGGCAGGGACAGGGATAGGGACAGGAACAGGGATAGGGTGTTTGGGGATGCTCTCAGCACACGGTGCTCCTGGGAAGCGTGTGAAGGGATGGAGACAGTTGTGTGCAGGGAAGCAGCTCCTGCCTCGTGTCCTCATGGGACATTTCTGCTTCAGTCCTTTTCTCTCAGGCTCATGGTGGGATTTTTGGAATTGTCCTGTGCAGGACCGGGATCTGAGCCCGATGATCCTTGTGGGTCCCTTCCAGCTGAGGATATTCTGATTCCATTCTGTGTTTGCTGTGTTATTTCTGTTCCTCCTGGTACCCAGGGAATGCCGGGGTCAGGAGGAGCTCTGGCCCTCTCCAGAGGGCTTGGCGAGGGATAAGGAGGTATTTCTGTATCAGCTGGTCTCACTGGAAGCTCCAGGCTGACTTTCTCATGGGAAGAGCAGGCTTGGTCCATCCAAGTGACCCCTGCCTGTGTGTATTTGTGCGTGTGATCCTGACACCTCTCCTGCCATGGCAAACACTGGCCCTGGCCAGGGCCCTGCTGTCCATCCCCGTGCCCATGGGGACGGGTGGGAGCCCTCCAAGGTGGGTGATGAGGAAGGAAGGGGGGTTCTGGCAACGCACTGGAGGGTGTGGGATTTCACATTTCCCCTTTGAGGCTTGTAGGACTGAAGAGCCCAGTGAACCCCAGAGCCCCCAGTGCAGCTGACAGCTCTGCTGGAAATAGATACGGTCCCATCCCGCCCTGGTGTTGTTGTTGGCAGGCAGGCTTGGAGGCCTCCAGGTTGGATTTGTCAAGAGCACAAGCAAAGGAAAATTGTTCTCATCTGAACAAACACAATCAGTTGCTGCCAGCTGTTCCAGTGCCCCAGTAGAGGATTCACGTGGCTGGCCCTTGTCCCCAGCCTGGGCTACTGGTCTGACTGGTGGGTCAGAAGGACTTGTCTCTCTCTAGTGGATGTTTTCAGGGGATGTTTCGTTGCTCGTCCTCCCTCCAGCTTCCACCCAGGGCAGGGAATGGGGTCAGTGCGGACACGCAGAGCACTGCCCTTCTCCTCTGCTCACCTGTGGCCCGGGGAAGGGCTCTGCGGCGGGGCTGCACTTCCCAGAGGGTGGGAGGATGGCGGGAGGTGCCGTGTCCGGGCTGGCGGCGTTGGGGTGAACATGCTGGGGGCAGCACCAGCGCTGCCCCGCGGATGTGCTGGCGGAGGTTTGTTGTGTTGGCTTCCCACGGGAACCATCGGGGTCTGTGTCTGTGCGGGCTCACGTGTGACTGCGGAGCCACAGAGCCAGCTCCACCCCACGGGGCTCACCAGGAAACACCCCCTGGCACTGCCCCTCTCCAAACACCGTCACCTTCTCTGTGTTCCTCCCCAGCTCCTGTCCTGCCTTTGGGACCTGCCCTGCAGAGCCTCGGGCAGGGCTTGCAGAAGAGCTTGAGTCCCTTTCACGAGCTGCATGAAACCACCAGCTCGAGTATCCCACACAGATGAATCCATGGATTCCTCCCCTCCCTCAGCCCTCTCCCTGCGGGGAGGACGTGGTTTCCCAGGGCTGCAGAGCACGGCCGTGCTGTGAGCGGGGCCGTGCTGGCAGATGTGCTGTCCCCGTGTCCCCCAGCCAACCCAAACAGGACCGAGTGACCCAGTAACATATTTTATATTGTATTATAATATAATCTTCTCCTCGGAGCTGCTGCCTGCTGGGTGTCTGCTGCAGAGGAATTTCTGTGCCCTGAGAAGAGGGTGGCTCCGGGCCCCAGGGGATCTGCTTGGTTGGTTGTGGAAGAAAATATCTTCCCTGTGTCTTGGCCAGATCACAGAGCAGAGCTGTGCTCCTTTTTGGGCAGTGGGAACATCACCAGTGAGGAATGGGATTGTCTCCATCGCTGTACTCAGGTTTGCTGCATGGTGGGTGTTTTAATGAGAAACCTTCCCTAAAACCCCTGCCTGGCTGCAGCTCAAACCAGCCCCTACTCGCTGCTCTCGTATAGCTTCGATCTGTTCCTAATTGCCAGAAAACAAGCCAAGCCCCACCTGCTTCCTACCACCCACAGGCAGCCCACCAGGCCCACTCCTCCACTTCCCAGGTCTAAACTCACCTCTGGTTGCTACCCTCTCCTGTAAGAGGTTTTCAAGGTGTCTGACAAAAATACACTCAAAAACCTCCCTGGAGCGGGAGCCCGGAGCTCTCAGGACATGGAGGGTGCCTGTGGCTTCAGGCATCTCCACCTCTCTGGGTACCAAGAGATGGAGGGGGCAAGAAAGGCCCCAAAACTGCTTAAAATGTGAGTTATTTTTCCTCCTTCAAACCCCACCGTGAGTCCCTCATCAGTGCAAGGAAATTCATCTGCGTTCCTCTTTTACTGCTCGCTGCTATTGGGTGATTAAAAAACGGGGCAGCTGGGGCCACTCATTCTTGACCTGGAGGAAAGCAGGAGGCTTATAAAAACTCTGAGTGCTGCAGGAATTATGAGGTAATTAAAAAAAATCAGGCCAGAGCTGGGACCACGTCAACAAAAGCAGGAGGAACTGATGTCAGCCCCACGCAGGATGTGGGGACCGATGCCTCTGCTCCTGGTGCTGAGCCCCTGGTGGTGCTGGAGCCTCGTGCTTCCCACAAGCAGGGATTTGGGAATTCAGGACACAGAACAGATTCTGGGGCTGGGTGGGCTCTTCTTTCCATGGTGCATTCAGCTGACTTGAATCCCTCCCTCACAAATGTAAATCCTGTGTGAGCCTCGGCAGTGGGTGTTTCATCACAGCAAGACCAAGAGCCACCAAAAAAGCGAAAATTAATGTTTAAAGGGATGAGGATGGGTTCCAAATCACCATTTTGGGGGTTAGGAGGTTTTAAGGGGGAAGCATATCTTGCCCGCCGCAGGGTCGTAAGGATTAAACCAGGGAAAAGAAACCTGGTTTTTATTTATCTAGGATTTACCTAACCCAGCTTAACCCACGACTCAGTTTGGGTTTCCCAAACAGATAAGAAGAAGGAGAGAGAAATCAGCAGGAATTGATCTGCAGGGCCTTTCCAATGCTCATTGCAGTGATCCAGGTCTGTCCAAAGCTGGGGACTGATGTCCCCATTTGGGGCTGCCCAGGACTGCCTCTCCAAGGAGCAGCTGCCTCCTCCAGCAGCAGCACACGGGAGGTTTTTGGGAGCAACCTCCTGCCACCCACATCTGTGCCCACCCACAGTCCTGCAGGACACAGATCTGGGGTATTAAATGCCAGCAGTGCCCAGCTGTTCTGCCAGGCTTGGGCCCTGGCAGGAATTAAAGCCCAGCCTCTAACAGCCCTGCCAGGCACATTCCCACCCCCACAGAACCCCTCACGTGTCCCTGTAACCCCCTCCCCAGCAAAAACCCTTTGGGGCAGGCAGCAGGGAAGGGAAGGTCTCCCCTGTCAATTCTCCCATCATCATTTCTGGCCTCGTTAATCCATTTCCCCTGTCTGGGACCCATCTGGAAGCCAAGCTGTGACTTTGTCCCTGAGAGAAGCTCAGGTTTTTGCCAGTTTTCAGGGTGATGCCTTCAGTTTTAACTTTTGTATTTCTCAAACCCTGCAGTGCCTGGTGCGTAGCTCTGCAGTTCCCTGTGGCCTGTGAGCTGCTGTTCTCTCGTGCTGGTCAGACACAACAAACCTCTCTGGGTTGGCTCTTCAGGGACACCAGGCCCCAAAATGTGTAAACTAAAAGCCTTTGAGGAGGAGGGACAAACTTGGGGTAATTACATCATTAACTGAAGTTATAACTGGAGAATTAACCCTGATATGCAAACGGGCCAAACCTATAAAGGTGTGAAGAACCCGTGACCCAGAGTCCATCTCGGGTGTTGCCTTTGGCCTGCCCAGGGTGTGCCTTGAAGGCCCTCACCTTTATTTTATTCCCTCATTTCATTCCCTTAACACCTCATTTTATTCCCTTATTCCTGTCTAGGCTCTGTTTTCAGCTGGTCACCTCCATACAGGCATCAGTGTCTATATTCAGTTACAAGGCATTAATGAGAATGATACAGGGAAAAAGTCCGGCCTCACTGCTCTGTTTCCTGAATATTTCCAACCCAGCTGATGGTGTCAGGTTGGTGGGTGTGGGTTTTTTCCCCTTGTATGAATGGACATAATATCAGTGCAGAAAGGGAGGTGTGAGCTTGGATGTTTTCATCCCCGGATTTTAGTGATCATTAATAACGCCTGCGGTGCTGTCTGTAAGCACGAGCCAAAGGTCTGGGATGTAGCAGCTTCCGAGTGGAAAAAGGGAGTATTTCCAAATCATAACGTTCTGCAAAGATGACACCTTGTTTCTGATAAATTCTTTTCACTTTATTTCCAGCTTTTCGTCTTGCTCTTGTAACAAGACTTGCCAGGTGTGTGTTTAGATATATATTTATAATAGAGATGCCTGCTTTAAACAAATTATTAGTTAATGAAATGAAATATTTCTGCCTGGTTCAGAGAGAAAAAGTGCAGCTATTTGTAACCGAAAGGGAGCTTGCTGTGAGCTCCTCTGGAAGCCAGGCTGTGCCCAAACTGAGCACCTGAGGTCTGCCACATCCCCCTGGTCACCCCAAGCCTGGGCAGGGCGGGAGATGGGGGTACCCAGGGAGGGGGCAGCAGGCAGGTTCTGCCTCGTGAGGCAGGCAGCAACGCCGCTGCCCCTGAACTCATCTCCAGTCTCATCTCCACCTCGTGATGAATCCCAGCTGATTTTCCAGCCTGAGCTGTCCAGCTGCTCATGTTGGATTATAAACTGGAGCTTTTACGGGCTGTATGTGGGGTTTGTGGCTTCCTTTCCCTCTCTCTGTCTCCAAAGTCCACGATTCTTAATAAATCATCCTCTACCCTGAGCTGAGACTTGCTGTTTTAAGTTTAACTGGATTATTTTTTTGCTGATAAGCCAGACTTTGAATTCTTCCCAAGATCACGGGTTGGGGCCCGTAATATCACGGAGGAGAGACTGTTCATGGTGATCTATCCCATGGGAACAGCATCCAGCTCTCAGGTTTCCCTTAGGTCAGCACTTAAAGGCACAGCACTTGTATCTCACGGAGCTGGTGGGAGGGAAGGGTCAGGGCTCCCACCAGATACATGGAAAATGGACTGGGATGACAGGAAAACGTTGTATGATACATCTATTTCTTGCACTGTGCCAACAGCTTCCTGAGGCTTTGATCCTGACTTCACTCAAATTTCTGCTCTTCCATCCAAACAGACCCAAACCCACCCAAGGGTGGGATTGAAGTGGAGCAAAGCATGGAGAGAACCTGCCACACCCTCTTGTTGTTTCCCTTGCTCTTCTCTGCCACCATCCTGACACCACATAAATGTATTTTCCTTGACAGCTCCAGGCAAACGTGTCACGTTTTCAGGTCCACCATGATGCGGTCCTGGTTCTCCCAGCTCAGTGCCTGAGCTCCTCTCCCAGCATCACTGTTGATTTTGGCCTTGTCCTCATGATGCCTTAGGTTTTAACTTTTATACTTTTCAAATCCTGCACTGCCCAGTGTGTGACTCTGAAGTTCCTTGTAGCCCGGTAGCTGCTCTCCCAGGCCAGACAGACACAACAAAGCCTCTCCAAGCTTGCTGTTCAAGGACACCCAGACTGTCCCAGGCCCAAAGGTGTAAACTGGGGCCTCTAGAGAGGTGGAGAAATTGAAGAAATTACTTCATTAGCTGAAGTTTTAACTGGTGAATTTATGCTGATATGCAAATAGACCAAACCTATAAAAATGTGAAGAACTCGTGACTTCTTGTCCATCTTGGGGTCCATTTCGGATGCAGCCTCTGGCTCCCCAGGGTGGACCTTTGAAGGCCTTCCAAATAAACACCTGTCTTTATTCCCTGATTCCTGTCTAGCCTCTGTTTCCAGGTAGCCACCCAAGGCACCACTCAGAGCCCAGAGCAGCTCCCATCACATCCCACAGAGTCTCCAAGTCGTGTTCCTCGAGGATGAACCCTGTGAGGAGCCAGTGCAGAGCATGGCACAGGTCACCCTTGTCCCAGGAGAAGCTCCAGCCCAGCTCTGGGTAGAGCAGCTCCGTGAGGGGCTTCACTGGTGTGAGGTGGGAGGTGGAGGAGTTCTCCTTGAGGCATGTCACGTGCTCACAGCCTGTGGAAAGAATGGCTTAATCAAGATTAAAGGTGTTCCTGATGGGAGCAGCCGGGAGGAATGGTCAGGAGCCACGAGACATCGTGGATCATGGTTTCCAGACCCATTCTCCCTCTGCTAATGCCTGATATGGGGCAGCCCAGTCCCTTCCACCCCAATCTGCCCCTGGGCTGGCTGTGATCCCCCAGCCTGACTCCTTCTCCCGGTTTAGCCAAAAAAATCCCATCTCTGCAGTCCCAGCACCCAGCTCCTGGATGGGGTTGGCACCTCCTTTATCTCACCTGGCCCAGCAGCCCACAGATCCCTGTGGTTCTGGGGTGGGTGAGGGGGAGAGGGTCTCGCCCAGTGTCCCTCAGCTCGGGAGGCAGCTCCCTGTGTCACACATGTCAGTGTGCTGCGTGGGGAAATCTGTGCTGCTGCCCAGCTGGGGGCTGGAGATCAGCCAGGGGCCAGCCGTGCCTCCGTGGGAAGGCGGGATGGAAGACGTGGTGAAGCTGTGTCTCCATGGGAACTTGTCTGGCTTTCACTTGTTTGAAATTATTTTTCTTTTTGGGGGGCAAATTTTGGCCCACAAGATGCCACTTTTGTTTTTCCTACAGCTCAGGAAGGTCCGTGGCTGTGAGCTGATGGCCTCTGTCCTGTCCGTGCTGCCTTCCTGATGCAGCCACCAGCACGGGCAGCACCAAGCCCTTCCCCTCGGAGACTTTGCAGGAGGTGAGTGAGGCTGGCAAAGGCTGGGAGCAGCTCAGGTGCGGGCTGTGCTCCCCTCCGGTGGATCACGCTGGCAGGGACACTGGCAGCATCCCCGGGGGGATTTGGTGGGTCCCGGATCCCCTCCCACCTCTCCTCCCTGCAGCCATCACCGCGCGGTCCAGCTCCCAAGGTGAATCCCTCGCGGAGGGAGAGCTTCACCACGCATCTGCCGATGGATGTGTGTTTTCCTTGGCGTTCTCTGCCTCGTGGCTGCTGGATAGTTATCTGAGTGATGAATTCATCTGCACAGGGACCCCTGAATCGCGGGGCAGAGGGAAAGCATCCATTAGAGCGGCTTGGCATGAGGGAGAAGGAATAACAAAGAGGAGAGGGGTGGTGGTTGCACATCAAAGCCGCGTCTCCGCTTTCCAAGCCCGTATTTTTCCAGCCTATCTCCTGGATTTCGTCTGGCCGTGGTGAAAGCAGGCACAAGCGGTCTGGTGTGTCAGAGGCTCCTGCCTCTGCAGGGAGAGACGGAGTTTCTGAATTCCAGCTGTGCTGGGCACGTTACTTTCCTCACTGCCTCCCCTGCCAGGGATGGTTTTCCATGGGGTGGAGAGCCCTGCTATTCCAGGGAAGTGCTTCAGCTCGGGGCCACTGCGCTGCCACGGGGGAATGTGCAAGGGACACGGGTCACACACAGAGCCCAGGTGTGAAAATCCCTGGCTCCCTCCAGCCCTGGTGCCATCCCACGTGGAGCCGGCAGCTCCCAGCTTGCTGAGCTCACAGATTCCAGCAGCAGGGAGAGAGGGGGAGCTGAGCCCTGAGTCCTCAGCCACGGCACCCCCTTGTGCCTCTGCAGGCGTAGGTGTGGGCTGCTCCTGGGGGCTTGCACAGATGAGGATCCTGCTTCCCCTAAACCCCTGGGACACGCTGCCTGCGTGGGTCTGGGGGCCTTTTCTCAGGACTGAGTGCCCCAGCAGGAACCTGAAGTTCACTGAGTGGGACCATGGGCTTTACATCCCCTGCGAGGAGGTGCAGGCAGTGATCTCTGGGACAGCTGAAACCCAAATACCCCTTAGGAACAGCAGGGTGGCTGGGAGTTGGACTTGTTTCAGGAAACAGATAACATGAAATAGATCAAAGAGGGGTGGAACAAATCCAGGACAGGGATGCAGGGCCAGGCGCTCACAGGAGGTTAGCAAGGTGAGATCTGGCCCCTGTTTCTGTGCTGTATCGCCCTGAAAACAAGCCCCTTTCTTTTCTTCCTAAATCCAGGGTCCCAAAGTGAAACAATCATCCCAAGTGGTCTGACAGAGGAGTTGTGGGGAACAGCCTCCTTCCTTGGTTTGTCCGAGCTGTGTCCCCAGGGCGGGTTGTGTGACAGCCAGGCCGGTCAGAGAAAGCAAACCCTCCATCACCTCATGCCTTTGCACTGCCAAATCACAGGGCTGCCATCAGAAACCTCAGCACATCCCCCTGGACCTCCCGGAGATCATCTGGGTGGCACAGCAGTAGGAAAGGAGCTGGAAAATGGGTTAAATTGCTTTTCCCCCGCAGTCTCAAAGTGTTCATGACAGGACCTTTTGCCAGCATTGTGCAATGCTGGCTCACGTTTTGCTTGAACTTTAGTTCTGCTTTAATCCATGCCACAGTAACCTCCAGGGAAAGGAATGTTGCTGATTCCTTGCTTCAGCTGTGATCAAAACCTTTCAGCCCCTTCCCAGGCCATTGTTCCGTGTCCTGTCAGCACTGTCCCCAGGGCAAGGGCAGCTGTGTACCTGGATCAGGAGCGTTCCTCTGTCAGAGCCAGCACTTCTCCAGCCCTGCAAAGCGATCCTGCAGATGCCTTGGAAAATCAGCATTGCCCCCGTGACTTCCAGTCCCCCAAAACCACGGCGAACTCTCAGATGTTTGTTTGTTTGCTTGTTTTGGCAGGAGGAAAAAGGGCCAAGTTTGAGTTTAGGGAAATGTATCATGCATCCTTCATCTGGCATGGCAGCTCCGGCTGGAAAAGCCGTTCCCCACTTCCTTCCCTTATCAGTTAATGAGGTGGAGAATGCGGGAAGGGCGCTTGGACAGCAACAGGCACCGGCCGCTCCCGAGGCATCACCGCTGCAGTCGTTCCCAGCCTGACTCCTGGGCAGGGCTCCTGGACAGTGCCAGCTCTGGGAATCACGAATTTAAGGAGGATCCATGTCCTCACCCAGCTCATCCAGGTGGGGGGTGCAAGGTCTGGGTTTGGGGGGTTGTTCCAGGTAATTTGGCCAATGACTGCGTTCTCTCAGGGCGTGAGCTGGAGGACAGTGTGAGCCCACAGGCACCAGAGCAGGCAGAGGTGGAAACCTTCCACTTTGGAAAATTGGGAGCGGGAGAGAAGAAAGCAAAGGGGTTCACACAGGCAAGGAGGGTGCACATGTGCTGTCCAGCCATCCAGACCCCTCATTCTAGGAAAGGCCAGCTCCCAGCCCAGCCTTCCAAGGCCACTTTTTGTTGGAAGTGATGACGAGCTGCATGTAACACTCTCAGCAGGCTCTTTCCTGGAAGAATTGCTGTCCCATCCTCCCACCACTCCAGAGCATTCTCCAGGGATGTTTCCAGCCCTGCCAGTTCTTCCAGGACCTCTCGATTATCTGTTTCACATGAGCCCAGTTGCCTGCAGTCAGTGTCCATCCCAGCTGGAGATGGACAATTTTTGGCAGGAGGGAGAGCGATGCCAGGCATTGGAACTGGGCTCTGGTAGGGTTTGTTTTCCCTTAGTCCTTTGGGTTTTTTGTTCAAATCCAATTTATGAACACCACAGGGTCAAGCCATCTCCGTGTGCTCATGGGCAGCAAAGTTGGGTTTGCATTTAGGAGGAAGGGTTTGGAAGGGGACAAGGAAAACCAATGCTGTATTAAGGACCTTAATGTAACTCCCAGTATAGCTCTGGGTGTGGATCCAGGATCCCTACTCCAAGAGCATCCTTGAAGGGTTAAAACATTTACTTCTCCATCTCCAAACCCACAGTTTTTAAGCTCCTTTAAGGCACTTGTGGATGAGTCATTTAAATTATGCAGATTATCTAAAGACCCTTCCCAAACTTGCCTGCAGTTGGAGAAATCATGATTTATATGGTCTTAAATTGTATAGGTGTCCTTCAAAATAACTGGAAGAGAAATTTGATCTAATAAAGCTCCAAGGACGGAGTTTTGGTGGATTTCTTTACTCAAACCCTGTGGTTTTGTGTTGCGGGTTACACCAGGGTGTCCATGTTCTGCAGACTTGCCTGGAAAAGTGGGAATTCAGCCTGGGGGAAAGAACCAACACGAGTAAAAGCAGAAAATACCCAATTCCTACAAACCCCTCTGTGTATGTCTGAATGAAGGCGAGCATCCCCTTCCTCCCTGGCCCAGGAAGGACCACACTGCGCCCCTTGTTCGTCACCCACCGGAGCGTGGCACCACCGCCCTGCCCGAGGCTGGGGATGGCCATTGTGGTCCAGACAATGGGGATGGAGAATGAATGGAAAATGATCTCCTGTGTTGAGCTGACAACCAGCTCTCTGTTCCCCAGGCAAGTTTCAAGCTCCTGGGTGAAGGGAGCGTTCCCAGCCCAGGAAATCCCTGCTTTGATCTCCCCAGTGCTGCACTGCTGCTTCTTGCAGCTCCTGGGTAATTCAGTGCTGTAGAAAATAGTGAGGAGAAGGAAAACAATCTTTTATGGCCTTATTTACTGGTTGTTCTTGAGGAGTCTCCCACAAAATCTGCTTGTAGGAGCGTGGCAAGGGAACAGAGGAGGGAGAGGCTTCTGGCACAGTTGGATGATACTCACACAAGCTTTGTGTTTTCCTTAAACCACCTCGGCCACCTCTTAGCATGGTGAGGGCACAAATCCACCCAGGGCGTGCAGAGGACGCTGGGGTTTAGCATTTTCCACGCCACGTCTTGCAAGTTCCAGAACCAGAGAACCCCAGGATGGTTTGGGCTGGAAGGGACCTCAACACATCCCATTCCAACCAAGGGCAGGGACACCTCTCACTAGACCAGGTAGCTCCAAGCCCCATCCAACCTGGCCTTGGACACTTCAGGGTATTAGCTGAGCAATAAAAGGGCTTTGGGGACTATCCATGACCGTGGGAGTTCAGGATGAGGTTTTTCCTAGCTGATGCCATCCCAGAATTGTTATGGACTCCACCCCCTCCTCACCCAGCCTGCAAACCCTGTCTGCCTGGCGCTGTGATGCATCCCATGGTGGTGTGGAGCAGGGAGCAGCTGTGGGAAAGGAGCTGTAAAGAAAATAATCTGGCCTATTTCTCTGCAAAAGTGCTGGGAGGAAGGGGCTGGGATGAAGGGGACCCGAGTCCTCTTCCACCCGAGTCCCCTCCGAGGGTCTCGTGGCCCCGCCAGCCGAATTCCAGTTTGCACACTGATGCAGTCTGGCTGGCTGGGGTGGGGGGCACTGGTTTGGGGAAAGTGAGGGCAGGACAGGATTTTTGCATGACAAATTCATGTCAACTGCCAAACCCGTTTTCTATTTATTTTTTAACGTATTTTTGAGGGATGGCCAAACTTGGAGAACTTTAGCCCAAAAGGAATTGTATCCAAAGAATTTATGAGCAACTTGAAAAGAGAAGGCAGTGAGAAGAAACTGAAAGCCAGATGTAACTGCAGTTTTAGATGGCTTTTAGTTTAGTTTCAGATGTTTTAGGGGCTCTGACAGGGAACTGTTGGATTTTTGCAATGGATCTGTAATCGGGTATTGAGGCAACTGTGAACTTTTGATCACTTATTTCTTGGTCTTCTGCCCACATCCAAAAGGGAGTATCTGACCATCTCGTTAACCTCTTGCTTTTAGATGCTGAGGTGAGGAAGAGAACAGCAGGGATCAGCAGAAATGCTGTGAGAACATGGATTCAGGAGCTGTGAAACACCCCAAGCAGCACGGAGACCTGCTCCTCTTGAAGGCACACCCCGGGGAGGTAGCTCCAGAGAAAGAAATTATTCAAATTAAACAGGTCAGCAAGGCCTCATCCGTTGTGTTCTTCATTACACTCACACCTGGCATGAGCTGGGAACACCAGTAAACCTTGGCTTTGCTGAGGGAGGATCAGGAGGGGGTGAGATGAGGAGGAAAGGTGCTGTTCACAATGGGAACACGTGGCTTTTGAGGGGGACAAAGAAAACTCCCCCCGAAACTGGAGTGAGCTCCTGCAACACCAGCAAGGGCTCCTTCAGCAAGGATGTCCTTGGCTGAACCTCTGCCCACCAGGGTGGGGGAAGGGGTGGGGCTGAGAGGTGCTCAAGGCACAGGATTTCCCTCTTACAAAGGAGGGCTCGGATGGTCTTAAGCTGGTGCCATTTTTTGAGGGAGGAATCAGTAACAGCACTGTGATAGGGCCCAAGGATTAAAGAGGAAATCTCAGCTAAACCAGGGCAGAGGTGACTTGCACAGATTCTGTGGAAAATGATAAGGGATAATTAGGATAGGGCAAGGACATCAGCATCCTCTGCTGTTCCTTTTCCTCTTCTTTGAGGAAAGGCAGAATCGCAGAATCTCGGGATGATTTGGGTTGAAAGGGACCTTAAACTCACCCAGCCCTGCCATGGGCCTTCCCCTGTCCCAGGCTGCTCCAAGCCCTGCCCAGCCTGGCCTTGGGCACTCCCAGGGATCCAGGGGCAGCCACAGCTGCTCTGGGCACCCCGTGCCAGGGTCTGCCCACCCTCACAGGGAACAATTCCTTCCCAATATCCCATCCATCCCTGCCCTCTGGCAAAACCCACTCCCTGTGTCACTCCATGCCCTTGGAGGCTGACACTGGCAGCACCCCTGGCTGATGTGGTGCCCAAGCTGAGCAGAGCAGCCTCCTCCTCCTCCCTCCCCTGCCCTGTGCCCCGTCAGCATCAGGGCCTGGTGCTCTCCAGGGTGTTTAACTCCACTCTGTGTTTTGCCAGAGACTATGATTAAGAAATAAGGCTCTGCCTTTCCATCATCCCTCCGAGCGTCTGTCTGATGTCATTCTGTCTGGCAACCGAGCCACCAAAAAAAGGCTCCCCTGGGAGAAATCTCTCAAACAAATAGCCAGCGACCAAAAAATAATAACCCATTAAGCATAATAAAATGCAAAACCCCACAGCATCCTCCTGATAAACGAGAAGGCACCGTGACCTTGACTCCAAGCACAGGAAGGTGCCTCCTACCCTTGCCCGGGGCAGGGATGTGCTCTGTGCTTACCTGGGTGATTAGCCTTAACTGAAGCTGTTGCAGGGGCTGAGATCATGAGGTTCAAGTCCAGCAACAAATCTGGGCCAGCAACACCTGCTGCCATCACTCCCACCTGCAGAGCCTCCCTGCGTTCCACCGGCACACGGGGACCTGCAGATCAGGCAGGTTTAGCTCTCCGTGGTTTTTAGCAGTTGGGTTTTTTCCCGTTGTGCAAGGCATCTGTGTGCCTGCAGAGCAAACCTTGGCTCTGCTCCTCCACATCCATTAGTTCCTGCAGGGTGACAAACACCCCGTTGCCAGATCTGAGCCCCTGGGATATGTGTAGGCTTCTCGTTCTGGCAGCTCTCATTTCGAATCAGAGGCCTGCTCACTGAAATTGGTAAGCCTGAAGGAAGTTCATGCAACCCCATGCAAAACTTCAGCCCCCAAACTGGGGACAGGGTCCCCTAAGTGCCTCATTTTCAAAATAAAACCAACCAAACAGTGACCTGGCTCTGGATTTGGATAGCAAAGTTAGGAAGAACGGGGTTTAATCACAGAATCATGGAATCACAGAAGGGTTTGGGTGGGAAGGGACCTTAAAGACCACCCAGTGCAGCCCCCTGCCATGGGCAGGGACATCTTAAACCATGGGAGCAGCGTTTGAAGAGGGCTGCCATGGAAGGGAGTGTATTGCACTGATGAAAAGCCGCCCATTTGAGCTGGATCCCGGCTGAATAATCTTG
The DNA here is from genome assembly GCA_013397975.1 of Machaerirhynchus nigripectus. Classification (NCBI taxonomy): domain Eukaryota; kingdom Metazoa; phylum Chordata; class Aves; order Passeriformes; family Dicruridae; genus Machaerirhynchus; species Machaerirhynchus nigripectus. Next base: position 225,967 of record VZRQ01000711.1, read on the forward strand.
GATCCATCCCTCACGCATCTGTAGCTCTGATCCTCCTTTCCAAGCTGCTTCTCCTCAGAGCACTTCACAGAGGTCATTGCTCTTTGCAAGCCTCGCTCCCTCTTGCCTTGCAAACGTCTCTGCCATTTTCCTCCCTCCTGCTGGGAGGTTTCAGGGCCTTCAGCAGAGCCCCTCTTCATTTTTCCTGGTGAAACCACCTGCTCTTCACTCAGCTTTCCTGGGAAACATCCCACCAGCAGCTCTGTTGTATAAAACAGGTCCATTTTCATCACCAGAACCCAGAGCCGAGAGTGGAATTTGCTCCTGCTGACAGCCTGAGGCTGGGACGAGCAACCCAGAGCCCCAAAACGAGGTGTTGGTGGTTTCTCTGTGGTTTCACGGGGTCACTGCTGCGAGGCTGAAATGAAACCCAGTGCAGGAGCTTCCCAAGGAGCAGCTCCAACAGATCTGGGAGAGGGTGTTGAGGAGTACATCCAGCTTAATGGAATGCAGCAGGATTGTACCCTGCTTCCTGCAGGATCTCAGCCCTGGGCCACGCTGGGGTCTCCTGGGTTTGGGTAGTGCAGCAATCTCAGGGCTCACGTTCAGTGTTTCCACTTTTTCCCAGGGTGGGAAAACTCTTGGAAATTCCTAGGAAATGTCTCTTTTCTCCTGCTGCTTTGAGGCCAGCTTCTTTCCTTGCAGATTGCAGCAAAAGCAGCGATGTGCCAGTGAGAACTGAACAGCCTCTCCAGCTCCTCCAGCTATTTCCTGGGAGGTCACTGCTTCCCTCCTTCCCAGGGCAGTACCGTGTGTTCCCTGACACCATCTCTGTCCTTTGCAGCAAGAGGGGAAACTGAGGCACAAACCTGAGCTTTTCAGGAGGAGATCTTCTCCAGACTTCTGCATGGTCTGAAGAGATGGGGCAAATACCCCAGACACTTTGCCAGACAGGGATTTGACTCTACTTCCATGCTTCAGTTTCCCCTTGAAGAGAGATTTTCTCCACTCTGGGTTCCTACACAAATCTCCCTTTCCAGCTCTCTTAGGTGTGATCCTCACTCCCAAGCCCTTCAAAACCCCAAAAAACCCCCTTTTTGGGTCTCTGAGGGGCTGGTATCTCACACTTGGCTCAGGGGAGCTGTAAGGTTTTCCAATCATCTCTTAATGATAGGAAAGCAGCTTTCACTCCCTCTCTTCCCCCCTCTTGGCAGGGAAGGTGGAATGTGGCTCGTGGAGAGGTGCAGCCACCTTTCAGGCCAGCAGCTGCTTTGGGGGACGGGTTTGATAAACGTGCAGGATTTCCAGTCAGCCCCACACATCCCAGCCAGGGGATTCACCGGAGCAGGGCTGCGGGGGATGGCTGACCGGGATAACGCCGCGGTCATCCCGGGCGATCCCACCTGGGGAAGCCACAGCAACGGCTCCGCTTGGCAGCTCGGGAGATTGCAGAGATAAAACCAGCTCAGCTTGCTTTGGAAAGAGCTGAAGAACAGAGGGATCTCATCCAAGGCATCTTTTGGATGCTGAGGCTGTCCCAGCAGGAGGAAGGAGGAACCAGACCCGCCTTGAAGACCGAGGTGTGTTCTTCCCCCGTGCCCTGTGAAGGGGGAGCAGGGATATGGCAGGGCTGTTGCCCCAGTGTGTGTTGGGAGGACAAATCAGGCTCAGGAGTGAAACTTCTCAGGTGTTTTTCTACCAGCTTGTTACCCCCTTGGCCAGTCACCCATTTGCCTGGTGGCGATGGGACAACTGGGCAGCAGAGGGATCACCCTGATGCATTAATGGGCAGGAGATGGCACCCAGGGAAGGAGGAGTCACAGGCATGGGCAGGCTGGAGAAGATCCACATCTCTGGACACATGGATGGGCAATGGAAGGATGGATGGATGGATGGATGGATGGATGGATGGATGGATGGATGGATGGATGGAAGGAGGGATGGAT
>VZRQ01000711.1:227973-241463 GCA_013397975.1 Machaerirhynchus nigripectus
ATGATGGATGGAGGGATGGATGGATGGATGGATGGATGGATGGATGATGGATGGATAGATGGATGGATGGATGGAGGGATGGATGGAGGGATGGAGGGATTGATGACGGATGGACTCTGCTTCCTACAGGACCTCCTCCAAGTGACTTTCCAGCCATAAGCCATGTCACTGGGGTACCTCTGCCACCATCAAGGTGTTCCTGCTTAGCAGGGGACAACCTTAAACACTGGGAGAACCTGTGGGAAGTTTGGATTTCTTCTTCCTCTCCCTCTCTCCTCCCTCCTTTCCTCAGTCACCCCCTTCCTGCTTCTCCACCCAGAGCAGTGGGAAAGGAAACAGCCCCAGGGAAGCGCGCTCTGAATTTCCATCTGAGCACAGCACAGGGCAGCCCCGGGAAGGGCCCGGCACCCTCTGATCTCTCACTCTCCAAAATCAAAGCAAGACAAAAGCCCTGTCTCCTTTTTCCCTCTTGCCAAAGCCTAGAAACCCCATCAAGATCCAAAGCGTGTCATTCCAGTGGGAGATTTTTACTGGGGGAGGGGCAGAAGTGGTTATTTGATGATGGTGTTGGGGTTTTTTTTTAAAAGTCCTTAATATCCCCCTCCCTTCTTTCACTGTACAGCACAAATCCCCTTTCCAGCACATGCACAAGAGCAGAGCTGAACCGCTCACACACAAAACAGGTGATAAATCACAGGGCCATTGATTCAAACCATTCCAGGCAATGGGAAACACATGGACGGGCTTTCTAATTAACTGTTTGATATGGCTGCGGTGAGTTTGGGTGTAGTTTCCAGTGTTTTGCATTTGGCTTGGCTCAGCCCTCTCCATGGTAACTGCAGTTTACCGAAAAGTGAGAAAATCCTGTGTTCGAGAGGGCTGAAGTGACTTGGTACAGCTCAGCTCAGTCACACAAAAAAAGCAACAGAAAAAGTAAATACGGTGTTTTCTCGATGGGAATGTTCCCTTCTCCTTCTCTTTCCAGATGGAAAAACAAAACAAATGGAACGGTTTCTTTTAGTTCCCTTCTTTATCTGTAAATCTGCACTGTCTGGCGGGCTGTGCCCTCTCTCACAGGCTGCTGGGTGAGGAGCCTGATCCCCCCTCCGTGTCCCTCGGCCAGAGGCACCCAAACAACCCCATTATCACCCCTTCCCACCCAAACCACTCGCCAAAAACCCCAGGAAGTGTCAGGCTGGGGATGTGCCGAGACCCCTTTCCACCCACAGAGCTCAGCACATCTGTCTGTCTGTCTGTCTGCCTCGGGCAGGACACATTTATGGGTTCCTTTTTATTCCCGGGGTGACACCTTGCTCTGGGCAGCACTGTTTGCGTGTGGAGGGCTGTCCCAGCAGGGTGGAGGGGCTGTCCTAAGAGGGCAGAATCCAGGAATGCCTGGATTTAGCCCTGATTTATGCTGTCAAAGTAACCAAATCTCTAAATTAATGGATAATTCACTGTGAGAAGCTCTGCTGAGGACTCCAAATGCTCCCAGAGGTGTTTTGGAAGGGAGGCAAGCCCGGCCTTTCCAGATGTGCTTCTCCAGCGGGAGACAGGAGCTGGGCACGGGACGAAGGCCGGGAGCTGCTCCTGTGACCCCTCGGCACTGGAATCGGGACAGAGCTGCCCTGGAGCACTCAGAGGTGATGCAGAGCACGAGGATGGGGTTTGGGAATAACAGCAGCACGGGGAAGGGTGGGCTGGGGGCACGGAGATCTGCCAGGGCGCCCCAAGTCACTGAGGACTGGGTTCAGCAGGTTCCCTGGGGACACTCACCCCAAACCTGCTCAAGCCCAGCGAGTCCCACCGACACCTCCAGAGCAGCCAGTGCATTAAAATGTAATTTAAAAGGGAATAAGGGTTTAATCCATCTGCGTTTAGAAACAGTCTTTTCCCATATCCTGCTCTTGGCACGTCCTCCCAGCTGGGCCATTGCAGCTCTCTCCGTGACATGGGCACAGCTGCTGGAGGCACCGAGCAGCAAACGAGCTGGGGATGTGAGTATTTCTTTCTTAATTAGCTTTTTTTTTTCTTCCTTTTTCCCCCCATTTTCCCCTTTCTTCACCACAGCTCCCTGGGGCCCCAGCGGAACACCTGGCCAAGCCATTTCTGGTTCCATTTATTGGCAGGTAATTTATTTGTGGGTCAGCAGGGAAAAGTGACCCAACAATTTACTGCATGTCCATCAGCTGAGCCTGTGGTGATGTTTGAACGTGGGTTCACTGGGTTTGACTCCAAGGAAGTCAGATCCCCCCTTTAAGATCCAGGGCCGTTAGATCTCAGTTCAAAAACACTGGGAGAAATTAGTCAAATAAATACTCTGGGAATATTATTGCATATTATTCATTCTCTGGGAATATTTGAAAGCATTATTCACTCCTTGTGCATATCATTAAAGCAGCTCCCACTCAAAGATGGAAATTAAATTGCAAAAAGCAATGGTTTTCTCAGTCCTTTTATCTTTTACTCTCTCTTTTCCTGCCATTGCTCTCTCCCAACATTTATTTTTTGATAAGGACAAGGGAGAAGCACCCCAGATCCCAGCAAAATCTTGCCTGCCATCCTCCCCAGTGTGTTCTGTGTTGCGGCAGGAAGCTCAGCTCATTGCATCTGAAAGGTGTCAACAGGCTAATGCTCCCTTGTCAGCAGACTCCTCCAAACCCTCTAAAGCCCTTCCAATGGCCATGGATCCTGTTCAAATTCTGTTCCCCGTGTTTGGTTAAAATTATCCAGCTTTCAAAGATATAAATGCTTTTTTTTTAATTTTTTTTTTTTTTTAAACTTGCACAATCAAAAGCATGGGCTTATTTTCCCTGTGAATAAAAACGCAGAGGTGTTTTCCAAGGAGACATTTTGGGAAAAAAAGAATGAAAATTTTGCAGATTTTGCAGCCAAAAGCAGTTGACCCTTCTCCCCAGGGAAGGGTTTCATTTACTTCTGGCACTGCCACACATACCAGTGGTCAACCCCATCACACACAGGGCTGATCACAGCATGTAAAATGGAGCAGGGATATTTGCGTGGGCTTTTGGGAACGGCCAGGGCCTGGGCTGTGCAGGGAATACGTCAGGGAATGAGAAACCTCTTCTTAGGGGCTTCAGCAACAAACCCTGCTGCTTTCCTCATGCCCCCAGACCAGCAAGACCCAGGAGCCGGCAGCTGATCCCACCTTGATGGCTGAGAAATTTCCAAAACACCCAGGAAAAAAAGCAGTTTTCGCTGTTCCTGGGTGGCACCTGGGAACTGATCTGTGTTTTTTACAGGCTCAGCCTGTGTGCCAGCCCCCCCTGCACGTGTTTAACAGCTCTGTTGGACTGTTAACACCCTTCTCTGCTCTCGGGAATTACTGTTACCAGCAGGAGCCGGAGCAGCATCCTTTGCTGAATCCCTGAGGGAAATGCTTTGTCCAAACAGAGCCCGTGCAGGTGGGGCTGTGCTGGGGAGAGCCCTCCGCTCCCAGGGGGTGGCTGGGGAGACAAATCTCCTCCCGGGAGCAGGTTCATGCCCTACAGGAACACACAGATGGATTTTAGTCCACCTGGGAGAGGTGGGGAGGACTTTGGCCTGTGCCAGGAGAGGCTGGAGGTCAGCGGGGACTGCCCAGCAGCTGGGGATGCTGCAGGAGGTTTCCTCTCCACCTGCCTCACACCAGATCTCACGGTGCATTTTCAGCTGCAATAAGAGCAGCTTTTCCTGCTTGTGACCAAATCCAAACCATAAAAAAAAAAAAAAAAACCAAGAAGAGGAAAAGAAGCAATCCAAGCCAGGAATGAAATCACCATGTGCTCTCATATCTTGGTAGGGCTGCGGGTTGGGTTTCGACCCTGCTGTCCTTTGCTTTTTAATTCCAACTGGGGAGGATCCAGTGGGACGAAGAGACTGTTTACAGAAACAAACTGATCTGTCAGACATCTCCTCCTCCTGATGGATATTTGTTTGGAGAGAGAGTGAGCTCTCAGTCATGGTGGATGTCCACTTCTGCACTTCCTTTGGACTTCCTGGCTTACTGACCCCGCTAAGGACGTACCCACCGATGGTGAAATAGTCAGGGACTGCAAAAGGAGAACCTCCTCCAATCCCAAGGGGTGACTGGCTGCTGCTCTCCTCTCCAGCGTGGACCTGCTGTGGGACCTGGCCATGCCTCATCTCCCATCTCCTCCGTGAGAGATGCCCTGAGGTGCTCGTGGATGTGCTGCCATTCCCAGCCCACCAGCCCCTGGAAAGCCCAGGATTGGTATTTTTAAGACAGTAGCTGCAGGGATGTTTTTGTCACAGGCTCTCTCTGCGTTCCTGCATTTCTGAATCCTGAGCCCTTTCGATTTCTTGGGAAAGCATCTGGTTTCCAGCACTGGGTCTCTCCAGTCTGTCATTTTACATAAATACACAAACATCCCTGGTTTGGATGATGGATTAGGGCTGCACTTTGGCTCGGATCACACAGCCCAGACTGCAAGAGGGGCTTTGAAGCATGAAAATTTCACATTCCCGTACTGCCAGCAGAACAGTGCCCAGGAGAGACACCCATGCTGGGAATCACAGACCTGGCTCGTTTACACTGCTCCAGCATCACCCCCTGTGACACCACACTGCTAATTCACCTGAGGGGCATCACCACCCTCTGTTTCCTCTGCGATAGGAGGGAGCCAGCTGGATCTCACACGGATTTACACAGGAGAAGAGCTCCTGGCTTTGGTGGAGCCGTTGAGCCCACCACTAGCACAGATCCCATGCTGAAATCCCACTGGCAGAGTGGTGCAGCGCCAGCTCAACGCAGGCACGAGCTGCCCTCACTGCAGCTGAATTCCTTCCCCAGTGTCTCCATCCCTCCACACCACAGGGACTGGGGTTGGACGCTCCTTTGCAGCGGGAGCAGGGCCTGCAGGACTCAGGGCACTGGAGAGAACAGCCTGCAGTTTGTCTCCCAAAGAAGGCACGAGGGTGCTGGGTCCCAGGGCCTTTCACCTTCCCTGTGAGAAGGCTTTGCTTGGAAAAATATCAGCCACCACTGGGATGATTTTTGTGCTGATTTCCTCACTGAAGCCATAAATCAGCACTTGCCAGAGGCTCCAGCTACCTGCCTGTTCCAGGGACTGGAGCCAGCTGCCAGGAGGAATTACCAAGAAGCAAACTTGAGTCTGAAATCACTGGTTTAGGCCTCAGAGCAAGCTCAAATATTCAGGTGATTTATCCAGGAGGAATAGCTTGGTGTCCTTTTTGGAGTCCTGAACGCTGCCAACAGGCCGGCGACACCTCCTGCTCTCAGTCTCGTGCTCACTAAGGACAGCACCAATGTAACGAATTTAGGTTCTGAATTCACCTTTTGATCAGGTTTATGGGTGAACTCCCGCCCTCAGTGCCAGATTTTGCCTCAGTCTTCTGCAGAGTAACTCTTTACCCACCACGTGCTGCCCATCCTTTTTTTTTATCCCAGTTTCAACGTTTATTTTAGATATTGTCCTTGTGTAACACCCACAGAAAGCCTCCTCAGTGCACGGGTGAGGCTCAAGACCAGATGGAGAGGGGCTTTTTGGCTGCTCAGCAAAGCAGAACTGGCTCCATTAGGAAAAGGACATTGCGTGTCGCATGCAAATAAACAGAGTTAATAAATCAGGTGCCAGCAGATGGTGCTCAATAATTTGCAGCATCCTGGCTGGGATGAGCTGGTCCGTTCCCAGCAAAAGGAGGATTAAAAAGCATTTGTTGCACCGAAAGAAGCACGGCAAGCTGAGGCACAGTTAATTGCTTCGTGCTGACTTTATTTCAAACACATTGTGGTATTAACCAGAGAAGCACCTTTTTACTGACCCCGCTGCTTGTTTGCATCCCCAAGGTTTTGTTTGGTCAGAAAACATTTGGAGGAGGAAAAATAACATGAAAAAAGGACACTGCAGTTCAGTTGCAAAAGAATCTCCCAGTGGCCCGGGAAGATAAAACTCCTAATCGTGTCATTATCTCCCCTGGATGTTCCACTTCCATCTGCTGCAGCGGGGGCTTTGGCTTTTCTCACGTGCAAATGCAAAGGGGTGAAGCACAATGGTTCAGATGAGCAAGTGGCCTTGGAGGCAGGAGCTGAAGGTTTCCCTTTCTTCTCTTTCCATGCCTTACAAGCTGGTGCTCTCCTATCCAAGGCCAGCTTGGATGGGCTTGGAGCAGCCTGGTCTAGTGGAAGGTGTGGGGGGGTTGGAATGGGATGAATTACAAGATCCCTCCCAACCCAAACCCCTCTGGGATTCCGTGATTCCGGGATATCCCTTTGCCTGGGACACCTGCATGCCTGTCCCTGTCCCTGCTCCCACAGCCTCCTCTTGCAATGCCCAAGGTCACACAGGAGCTGCCTGTTCTGCTCTCCCCTCTTCCAGCCTCAAGGGAGGGTTTTACAACCCTCAGATATTGCAGGAAGAGAGAATCACTGAAATCAAATCCTCCTCCTGAATATCCCAGCCTCCCCCTGGGTTCTGGACACGGGACGTGGGCACCCATCCCTCCAAAGGATGCTCCAGCCGTGGGGTGCCACGTGATAAAAGAGCTGCAAACAGCTCTGAGCAGAAATACACTTTTTGGACAGGGCTGGTGCCCGACCTGCCAGGAAAAACAGTGTTACCCCAGGGGAGCAGTGTCATTAGCTCATTTCCCATCACGAGGAGCAGCCAGTCTCAGTGCAAGCGAGATGAGGCAGCTCGGGGCACCCTGTGGGCATCCCTTCCCCTGGCCAGCCCAGCGTCCTGGCTGGAGGCACGGCACGGACAGCAGGTGCAGGGATGGAGGCAGGAAATGTTTATAAGGCTTAGGAAAAGCTGAGGTTTCTGGCAGGTTCCCGAGACAGTCAGTTTGGCCCAGAGCTCTCTGCTGTATAAATTGTGTAATTAGAGTCAAATATGAAACTGGAGCAATAGGCCAAAGGCAGAGCTGGCAGCTGGGGGGTCGGGTTTAACTTCATGAGAGCATGGCCCAGCCAGGCTTTCCAGGGAGAGAAAGGTGGGGAAGGGGTGAACAAAAGAGGGGGAAGTGCAGGGAAATGGGGGTGGAAATAACCCCCAAAGGAAGAGGGATGGGACAGCAAGGGAACAGAGAACTTGGTCCAGAGACTGTGAAGGGGGAGGCATCTGCAAAGCAAAGCAGGCGAGGAGATGGGGAAGCCAACACCTTCCCGGGAACTGTGTCCCAGGTGGGCACCACCAGCCCTGGCACTGCTCCTTGGTGACACTGGGTGCTGTCCCACTTGCTCCTGGGGCCTTGGCTCTGCTGCCCTGCCGAGGGCAGGCTGTGTCTCCATCCCTGCCTCGTTACTGGCTTTGCAGTTCTGCTTTTCAGGATCTGGAGCGCACTGGGTTGACCTCCAGCGTCTCACGGCCGTGTGGTTTGGATTAGCTGACTCATTGTTTATGGCCAGGCTTCAGGGCCGCTTGGTGGGGCCAAGACGCACAAAAATAATCATCTGTGTTGGGCACAGAGGGTGATTTTTTCTGCAGAGCATCAATGCAGTGTGAGACAGGCAGGAAAGCAGGTTTTTCCTGGAAGTCTTGGAGAAACTTGGTTTTTCATGGAGAGTTTCTTACATGCTGCAGGTGACCCCTGGGACTGGGGAGACAAACAGATTTCCAGCATCAGAAACCTTACCTCCATCCTCCCAACTCTTGTTTTCTCTTTCCAGTCATGCAGACGTGCTGGGGATAGATATCAGATGTGGTCTGAGTAGACACGAGGAATTCAAGTGGTGAAAATCACACCAGTGGATGAAGTAGGCATTTGGGAACAGAGACTGATGCTGCCTTCTCCTTCTCAGGGCTAACTGCTGGGAACCCTGTCCTTTAATCAGACACCTCCTGAGCTCAGCTGTGAGGGACCAGGGGGTCTCATCAACCTCAGCAGCCCAGGACTGTTCCTTTTGGAGGCCACACAGAGCATGAGGCCATACTTCTCCTCGGTGCCATCGTCCCTGCCTTGGGACGTGCCAGCAGCCGGCGGTTGTGCCACAGCAGCAGCTGTCTCCTGGTGCCATCGCTCCCTGAGGCCAGGTAGGATTCCAGGCAGGGATTTGCTGAACAAACTCACTCCTGTCTGCAACATCAAAGGGTGTTCGGGGCCTATTTCTCAAGGAATGTGTGACCTCAGCAGTGGCCCAGGATGGTGGAAGAAGTCAGGTCCATGTCCAGATGTCCACGGGGTCTGTGGGTGTTTAAATTGCAGATTCCTTCCGGCCCCAGCCCCGTTCCCGTTAGAGCTCGCAGGAGGTTTCTGTTGACTTCACCATGCTCCAAACACCGAAAATTCAACAAACGCAGCTGCTGTCACTGGTTATCCCAAAACCTGCTGGCACGAGGCTCCAAAATAACCAGGGAGGCTCGTTAATAACCCCTAAATAACCCCTAAATACTGCCACACCCTGTGCACAGACCCTGCCCTCACTCCTCTCCTTGGTGGGCAAACCTGCACCACCAGTCCCAAGCATCGCTGCCGAGCAAGCACTGACGGCCTCAGGCCTCGGTTGGGTTCAGCTCATGGCTGAAACAAAGGCAAAGTAGCAAAATTTGGATCAGACCATATTTGGGCTCTGAACTCCGATGCAAAGCTGTTCCCAGTAATTTGCCGTCCTGCAAACCATCCATGAGCCCTGGTCCAGAGCAAAGGGCTTGGCCGTGCTCCCGGGGTCCTTGAGCACCATGTTGTGTCCCATCGTGCTTTTCCTTCCCTGGTGGAGCAGCAGCAGGAGCTGCCAGTGACCCTGCTGCCATCTGCCACCCCAGAGGGACCCACTCCTGTTCTGGGAGACACTCCTGTACCCTGAGCTCCTTGTTTGGCCTTGTCAGGCTTTCACATCCAACACTGGTGCTTGCTGCTCAAACCTCCAAGGTGTGCTGGAACGGGAGCGAGATGGAGAGCGTTAAAAAGCACGAGAGAAAGAGTTTGGTGTCGACTTTGTGTCCTTGACCCCCGTGCCACCACTCCACGCTGCTCCGTGCCACCCGCAGCTCCTAGAGACAATGTCCCATTGAGTGCCCGAGGGGCTCATGCCAGCGGGGAGGGCCCTGCTGACATTCTGCTGTGTCCTGAGGCCCCGGCCCAGCCCTGGAAACGCCTCACACAATGCACAGCCTGTGCCCGTGGGCACACCGATGCATGGCGGGGCCGTCGGCAGCACAAAAAGGGGTTTATGGCCGTGGGGCACAGGCGCTCCTTTCTCAGGGGGGTGGACGTCATCCATTCCTCACTGGAAACAAAATGCCCTTTAAAAATAAAGCAGAAGAGCTGAACTGGCCGTGCCTTGGGCCTGGATCCCGCCCGTCCCCCCTTGCGTGGCCTTTCCAGAGGATGCCCTGGCCGTGCTGATAACCCCGGCTCAGGCTGGCCCGGCCCCCGGGGAGCAGGGAATTAGCACTTCATGTTTCTGACATGCAAGGAGGGAGCAGAGGCCTGGCCAGACAGCATCCAGGCTGTCCCGTGCCGAAATTCCTCCTGTGCCCCGCCAGCAGCCCCGCCTGGGTTTTGTCTGAGCCCTTTCTCCTGCCAGCATCGGCATCACCCCCACATCTCCCTCCTCCAGGGACTGCTGGTGGCAGAATGGGAGACCTGGGACCAGGTAAAGTGCTGGGGAAAGCTCAGGTCACAACACAAACCCTCCTGGCCGTGAAATTTGGGCAAAGTTTCTGAAGGATTGGGCTCCTGCCGGAGTCTCCATCCTCCAGCATCATCCTTGGGGTCACGCAGGGGCCTTGTCCTGGGTTGTTGTTTGGTTGTGCTCAGTTTTTTGTTCTTTAATACCACATTATTCTTGTATAAGCCTCTTTCCCAAGCGTGCCCTATAAAATCTTCAAGCAATGTCCCCTCTCCCTGCCCCTTCCTCCCCAAGTAAATATTTTTAGCCCTCATAAACACAAGCCATTAAGCACTCGAGAGTGAAAAGCAGAGTTCTGGGGAGGCACCACTGTAGGGGCAACCCACGCTCCCCTGGTTAAAGCACAACCCAAAATTACCCCCTTCTGAGGGGGTCCCTGTCCTTCCAGGGGTTCAGCACCTCCAGAGGTTCAGCACTTCTGGCTGGACTCCCTGGGGTGGGTTTGGGACCCACCAAATGCTTGACCCAGTTCCTGCTCCCCTTTTTGGAGAGGTGGGAGGAGGCAAAGCTCTGCAAAGCAGGTGCTAAACTGGGATTTTTTCAAAGGAAAACCCAAAGGATGAGCCAGCCAGGGCTTAGGGGGTTGCAGCAATCCCCAAAATGTCAGAGAGCTTGGAAAATTCTCCTCCCTAGCCTTAATTCCCCCAAGACTTTGCTGGACACGGTGCAGGAGATGCTGTGTGCAAGGATGCTTTGCTGTCTCTTGATCCTGGATTGTGTGCTCTGATCACAGAATGCCTGTGAAATAAATTCCAATAAATTTCCTAAATTTAATGGAAAATCCATCCTTCTTTTCTACCTCCTAAAGTCAAAATGTCGAAATTTGGGGAAATCTGAGCAGCCCCATAATTTCTGTGTGTTCTGCTGGAGGCCAGCACCCTGACTTTGTACAAATTGCACAAGGGCCCACAAAGGAGATAAATAAATTCCCTGCAAGGATCACTCAGAGCAGTCCAGGGGGAAATGCTGTCCGGGTCCTGGCGTTTGACCCGGGTTGTGCAATGAGCAGGAGGGCTGGGATTGCGCTGATGAGTGCAAGATGTCCCCAGGAAAGGGACATCCAAAAAGGCTGGAGCAAGTCAGCAGTGCCAGGAAAGGACAGTGGGAAAGGTTTTGGTGACTGCAGAGATGACTCTGCTTGGGTGCAAGAGCCCTTAGAAGAAGGAAAGGGGTGAGGGTGTGGGTTTGGGACAAAAGGGGCTTTCACTGGATGTTTGGGATCTGCTGTGTGGGACTCAAGGGGGTCTTGCAGAGCTGGACCCAGCAAGGCAAGGTTTGGGATGAGGGCTGGGAAGGGGCTCCTGGCACGGCTGAAATGGAGCAGGATGGGAGCTGGGCTCCCGTCCAAGGTTCAGGGCAAGGCAGAACTCCGAAGTTTCCCAAGCTGCCCAAGCCTCCTGGGTCTGCAGCTCTGCAGCCTCCCAAGATCAGATTCCCATGATGGATTCTTAGTGGCGGGAACACAAAGCTGCCCCAAAGGGCCCAAACCCCATCTGCTGCCCAGCCTCCTCAGGCTGTTTGTGACATTTAGATTTCTGAAGGAATCAGCGGACGAGGAGGAATTTCTCCCTGCTTTGATGCTCCTGTTTCCCTCCTCCCTGGGGAATCTCCCTTTCCCCTGGCTCTGATGGAAGTCCAAGGTCAATCCATCTAAGTTCCCACAACCCACTGCCCGAAAAAGCCTCCTGCTGGGAAACCATCCTGCTGCCATCAGGTGCAATCAGAGCTGCTTTCCTTCTCCATTGGGCATTTACAGGATCTGTTAAGATGTGATTTGCACAGTTTAGGAAAATATGCTTTTTTTGAGCTCTCCCAATCTCTGAGCAGGAGCATCCCAATTTTTGCAAGTCTAGAGGGTTTTTGTAAGTGTTCCTTTCCCTTCTGCTTCTTTCTCACACCTTCACTTCCACCTTTGTAGGGGAACAGTGTCATCTCTGAGGCTTTGTGGGCTTTGCTTTCCAAAGGGAAGGGGATGCTGAGCAGCATTTCTAACCCAATAGCCAAGGCCTCAGGCATCGTTTCCCATCTCATGCAGCCCTGAAATGGGAGAAGTCTCATCACCAGCTGGTGCAAATGGGGGTGACATCGGCTGGGAACGACCTTCCTTTCCCTCCTTCACAATAAAATCCATTTACCACCGTCCTGCACCGTTCACTTTCCTCTCACCTCTCCCTGTTTTCTGACACACGGATCCAAATCCCTGCGCTGTGGATTGGGTTTGCTGTCCCTGCACCAAGGCAATGCTGGGCTCGGGGAAGGGGGTGTGAACGTCAGCTTGCCCTGAGTCATAAAAAACCCCACACATCCATTTTCCCACCAAGCTGGCTTTAAACCAGCCCGATGTGAGTAACCATGGGAGCGCAGACTGCACAAACACTCCTGCACACCGGGCAGGTGGGAGCAGGCAGGGATGTGCCAGCAGGGTGAAGGAAAAGGCGACCCAGGAGAGAGAGAGGTGCCTCCGGAGCTGCTCCTTTCCAGCGGGTGGGATGCAGGAGGCAGCGGCTCAGAGCATCCCCAAACCCACCCCCGTGGGCCTTGCTTGGCTCTGATTCAGCCCAAACCCCCCACGGGGCGTGCTGGGGTGGGATCACCTCGGCAGGGCCCGCTCCGGGCAGGCTTTGTCGGTCGTGGCCGTTTGGTATCCGCAGGGGCTGCGCTGAGGCACGTGTAGGAAAGCAGCCACGATCCTGGAATAATGTTATCTTAGCAAATGGGTTTGTTATGGTTGTCGGCTTCCTCGAGGAGCCTTTCTTAATCTGGAAAAGCAGAGGGCCCAACGCGGCGGGAAGTTTTTCATTAGCGGCTCCGAGGAGTTCGGAGATGAGAGATTAGGGGGAAAGGCACAAATCCGCTGCTCCAGCAAAGAAAAATATGGGACTGCTCTTTGAGAAGACGTGAAAATGCCTTGGAAAGAGCGGCTGCATCCAGAGCAAGACACTGGCTCTATTTGTATTGTATTATTCTATATTATTACATATGGTATTTGCTATGCATTTTATATTGCATATGTTATATAATGTAATTTATTATTGTAATAATAATAGCAAACAGGAGTTGAACTCGATGATCCTTGTGGGTCATCATTTCCAATGCAGAAAATTCTTCTGTGATAATCGTGTTGCAGTATTAGATATGATGATGATGATGATGATGATGATGATGATGATGATGATGAAGAATATGCAATGTGGTATTTCCAGCCTGCACACCACAGGCACAACCAGGACCTGCAGCCTGGCAAGGAATCAGGAATTTCTCGACATCATGGGGTGCACCCACCAACCTGATGGGTTTTTCCCATTTGGGAAAAAAAACAGTGGAAAATATTTTTTTGGTGCTGCAGGATCTCTTTTTTTAAGAGGCACCTGCAGAAACTGAAGGTGATGGGTCAAGAGAGGAGTTCTGTTCATCCCCTGCAGCTGGATGGTCTCTGACCCAGCAAAGCAATGTGATTTCTTGTAAATACACATTTTTCCGGTGAAAAACTCCTTCCATGTCCTCTGCTCGTTATCCAAACTGGAGCCCTAACACAACTCCAATGGGTTTGGAACCTGCCCAGCAGGAGCAGCCACGTCTTGAGCAGGGACTGAGCCTCTGCAGCCTGGATTTGAGCGAGAGCTCAGGTTTAAATCCGGCTTCAGAGGCTGTTTCAGACCCTACAGTCAGGGGAGAAGAGGTATAGATTTATATGTACAGATAGATAGAGAGATAGATATAGATAATATACATATAGATACAAATATAGATATTCTAGCTATAGATACAGATATATATATAGATAATATGTACAGATATAGATAAAGATATTATATAGATACAGATATAGATATAGATATAGATATAGATAATATATTGATATTGATATTGATATTGA
>VZRQ01000711.1:245154-260413 GCA_013397975.1 Machaerirhynchus nigripectus
AAAAGAAATAAACCCAAAGCAGCAGAAATGCTTGTGGGAATGTGTCAGTTTGCTGGCTGGGAGGACATCAGGGGAAGTTTAGTCTGCTGCAGGGGCCGGCATCGCCGGGGGGTCAGCGTTGCCGGGGGCCTGGCATCCCTCCCCAGCTGGTCCCACAGCCCTGCTGGGGCTCGTCTCCATCCCAGGCAGAAAAGCTGCCCAGGCTTTCTCAGAGTGCCTGACCCGGGCTTCGGAGCATTCTCAGAGGTGCCAGAGTGGGGAAAAGGCCTTTTCTGCCTGAAGAGCAGGACTTTCCCTGCCAGGGTCAGGAAGGACCAGCCGGAGCCGCGGCATCGAGGGGTCGGTGCCGGGAGAGCTGCCGGAGAAAAGCAAGAAGAGGGGCTGGGGTCTCACATCCTGGCTCCACAGCAGCTTGGGGATTGTTTTACATCCCCAGGCCCAAGTGAACATTCCCGTTTTCCCAGGCACAGCAGAGCCCTTCCCAGTTTATTTCTTCTCCCAGGAGAGGTTTTCTGCAGGACATGTGTTATCAATTAGGCCCATTAGTTCAATGTACGTCTGGTTTTGCTTTCGTCTCCTGGCAAAGCCCACTAATTATAATTATTATTAATAGTAATGGCAATAATATATATTTTTATGTGTGTGTGTATATAGAGATACAAAAATAGCAAGGCAGCACCCCAACCCCCGGGAGCTGATCCACGGCCACATCGAAGCCCTGGACCAGATCACCACATGAGGCAGGAGCGTTCCCCTCACCCTCCACGGTTTCTCTCCCTGACACTACACCCCAGGTAATCCCTTTTTTTAAGTCTTTTTTTAAGCTTCCTGTGTTTCAGCACGGGACAAATGTAAACAATCAGATTTGCAGGCGGTGCCAGAGGCAGGACTGAGTTTTAGCCTCCTAAAGACATTTGGTGTGCTCTGCCCAAGCCGTCTTCAGCTCTCCAGCTCAGCCAGGGATGGATTTGGACCAAATGGGGATTCCTGGGCATGACTCCTTGGCCCGAGGGGATGAGTCTCATGCCCATTGCTCTGTCAGACCATCCTCCACCTTCACTTCCCTGCAGGGGAAGGCACATCAGTGTCCCCTGAAGGGAAAAGCAGCCAGGTCAGTCCTTTATTAGGTGCTCGAGAATCCAGAGACGGCAAACTTGCAGTGAAGGGAAGAAACAAAAAAACCTTTTACTGCTGGAAAATGAGGAATCCGGAGAAGCACCGACGGCAGCATCTCATGGCACGGGGAAAAGCCACCCCACCCCTTCTGCTCGGCCAGAGCACAGCGTGCCCCGTGTCATTCCCCGGCACCAGGAGCCTGCTCCTGTGGCCTGGGGCTTGGTACGGATGCAGGACATCCCCCGTGTCACCCACCTGCTGCCCCACAATGCCATCACCAGCTGTCCCTGCCTCAACAACCCCCTTCCCTTCCAGAGGGTGTTTCTGGCATCAGTGCTGGGTTTGTTTCTTCCTCACCAGGTCAGTACTTGGGGATTTTGTGTGGGGTTTTTGTCTCTCTGGGTGATTGGGTTGAAAGTGTGGGGCTGTCACCTGGAGGAGCAAGGTGACAGTTTTTAAACTGAATTTTCTGCTCCTGAACAGACACTTGAGGCAGAAGTTACGGCTATACCGGGTGGAAATCTCCCTCCCTGTTCCCAGTAAAGTCATTTGCAGCTGGTGCCTTTGCAGTGTGGGATGTACTTGGGGTGAAAGTGAACTTTACTGTGAGGGGAGGTACCGGTAATAAATCCTTTATATCCCTGTAGGAGCTGCTGAGGGGGAAGGTTCTCAGCTGTGTCTGTTGCTTCATGATTAAACATTAGGGAGAAATTCTCACACTCCTGTGAGGGTGGGGAGGCCCTGGCACAGAGCAGCTGTGGCTGCCCCATCCCTGGAAGTGTCCAAGGCCAGGTTGGACAGGGCTTGGAGCAGCCTGGGACAGCGGAAGGTGTCCCTGCCCATGGAAGAAGGGGATGGAATGAGGTGATCTTCAAGGTCCCTTCCAACACAAACCCTTCTGGGATTCTGTGATGACGAAAAGCAAACTGAGGTTTCCCCCCTAGTAAAACACATTAAATTTGCCAGAATCCTTACAACATAATGGGGAAATAAACTGCATTTTCAGGGGGGAAAGTAAAATCCCAGGCAGTCTGCTGAGAGCTGGAGGGGCTGACATCAGGCACCCCTGAGCTGACACGTCCCAGGAAAAGGAAGGGCTTTATCTCACCGCTGGCCCCGGTGCAACAGGGAAGAAAGAGCTCTGACTCAGGGAGGGTGTGCTGAGAACTTCAGGAGGAGCACACAGACAGGGCTGTTCCAGGATGTGAGAGTGCTGTTCCAGCTTACATCAATCCTTGTAACTCTGTATTCCTGTTACCCTGACAAAAGAACATCCTGATTCAAGCCTGAGGAAAAGCAGCCTCCTCCATTTAACACCCCCAGCTCCCTTGGGGCTCACAGGGACTGATTCATCCCCGGGCTCCTGCAGCTTAGGTTTCTTTTTTGCCAATAACCAATCCTGTAGCAGAACCAAGTCAGAATAAACCTGCTGGGCTTTTAAAGGTGATGGTTTTGTCCTTTAGTTAATGAGCTGACACTATGAAGGGATCAGGACCACACTTAAGAACAGAAATGCCCAGCAGCCACCAACAAAACTTTTGCAGGACCGTGTCCCCTCGGGAAGCAGGTGTAACTTTAAATACAGATTTATTTCAGGTTTGCTATTGACGCACAAACAGCAGAGATCGATGTTCAGTATACATGGTATACACAAAGCAGCCAGTACCATCGGCACCTCGTCCTTCTGCTGCAGCCTCAGCAGAAGAACCACACTCAAGGAATCCCTCCCCTCCTCAGGAATGAGGCTGACAATTTCTTGGTGGCTTAGAAACCAGCTGTGGGATGGCAAGATTCTAAAGGGCAGCTCCTCAGAGCTCTGTCCCCAGAGGAAAGCGCAGCGGGCTCAGATATGCAGGAAAACCCTCGGAAAATGGATGGCACGTTCATGGGAATGGAGACCTGGAAGGGATTTCCTAAGAACATTAACTCCCGCTCCCTGCTGTGCAGAGCAACCACAACATCTGCTCCTGGCTCTGCGGAGCAGCGCGGAGACCTAAAACATCATTGTGTTGAAAAAGGCGTTACATCAATCCGGGGAGGATGAGCCCGCAAACATTGTCACCGGGAGTTTGCGAGCTGCTGGGAAGACCCCACAAGGGAACCCCTGGGCCACCTGTCCCCTTCCTTGTCACGCTCACCTTGCCCACAGCTGGACACCCTCTGGAGCCACCCAAGGGCCAACGGAGTGTCCACGTTGTACCTCCAAGGGACTGACCAAGCAAGGCGGGCTCCAAGCCTCTACTTGCTGAGATGGCATCTTCTGCCTACCCAAAATCTGTGTCTCACCCCTAAAACACCTTTCTGCTGATCCCAGTAACTGCGTAGCTTGACCCAGAAGCGTTGGCCTGCTCACAGTCACAGCTCGTTGATTAAGAGGCACCTTCATCAGTGACAAAGCAAAACATTCGGGGGTGCCTGATGATTTGATCTGAGCAAGAGACCACAGTGATGGGTTCAGTGGGGTTTGGGAGAGGTAAAACAGCCCCTGACCACAACGGGCACGATGCTACAAAACCGTCAGAGGTGCAGAATAACCCCAGAATAACTGGAGGGGGAAACTGGTTGTAGATGCTTTGCAGCAGCAAGAGGTTTGACAGGCCCTCTTTCCCTGCATGCCTGAACCCCGCTGAGCCCCCTTTTCCCCAGGAAAGCCAAAGACCCACATTAATCTACCCCTCCCTCAGCTCAAAAGTGATGCCAGGGAAGTCACCCCAGCTCTGACAGAGCTCAGGATATCTCAGGGAGGCTTTACACAGAGGAAAAGTACCCCAGCCTGGTTAAAGGTTGGAGGCTATGGGATGTCTGGGCATGACATACTGGTCCCATTAAGCATTGAGCACCATTTCCAGAGCAGAGTGAAGTATCAGTGACTGGGGGGGCTGTGCCTGACCCTGCGGAACTACAGCACAGTTGCTTGTTGCTTTTTTGGAATGACAGCTCAAACCTCAGGTCCACAGTGATCCCTTTTAGCCCTGAAAAGCTTCAGGTGGACCAGGGTGTAAACCAGCATCCGGATGTTCACACAGCCCCATCCCAAAGCACCATAGGAAACCTCAGGCAGGTGAGATCCCCTGGGAATAACACCAGCCCTGCTAGGCAAGGTTTACATCCATCAGGAGTGGAGGAAGGAGGTTAAAAAAATACAGAGTTAAGCACCATAAAATTTACACTGGTCAGGTCATAAACATGAGGAGAGAATGAAAATAAAGCCACCACCTTCCAGCCTGGCCCGGGGATGCTGCTGGGACAACAAAGTCACCACCAGCAAGCCCTGGAGGCATCAGTCCCAGTGCCTCATCGCACCGGTGGTCGTTGCATTGGTAAATCCTTTTGGTCCCGTTTAGCATGAGTGTTGGGGGAGTCCAGGGAGAAGGGAGGTAGGGTTGGTCCTGGGAAGGTGGGAGGAGGTTTCATCTGTGCAATTCAGGGGCATCTCCGTGCCTGTACCACAGGTCCATCACAGGCAGTGGTGATCCTCCTCGTTTCCATCTGTCCCCCCAGCTCCCAGCCTCCACCGGTGGTTTCCGTGTCGTTCAGTGGCTTCGAGGTAGATGTTCATTCCCGCTCTGTCTCCAAGCAACCTGGTTGGTAAAAGCCCTCTCTCCCAGGTGCGTGGGGTTGTCCCCACACCCAGGTCCCTTTTTATTCCCGTTTTCCGTTATTTTTCCCCCTTTTGCTATGTGCTACGGACATCTCCCCCACTCCCAACCTCTGGCGGCTGCTTGGCTGCACCCAGCCATAGGAACACCACGCCCTTCCTTGCAGACACCCCTTGACCTGCTCAGCACGGCCTCAAGGTGCAGAAATCCAGCTCCTGCGGCTTCCTCCGAAAATTGCAACTCTCCCGGGGCAGCAGGCGCCCGGTCGGGACCAAGCACTTCAACGCCCGTCTCTTGAAACCCCGGCCGCAGCTCTTGGAGCACGGAGACCACGGTCCGGCCTCCCAGGCCGGGCAGGGCTCCCCGCACAGCCGGACGTCGGCGGGGCGCTGCGCCGCGTCGCACTCGGCGGCCGGCTGGCCGTAGGAGTCGCGGCAAGCCACCGAGCGCTTCTGCAGGCCGTCGCCGCACGTGACGGAACACGCCTCCCAACCGCCCACCGCCCACTTGTAGGAGGGGCGTTTGTAGCTTGGTCTCCCGCCATCCAAGCGGTTGGACAGGCTGAGGACGCTGTTGTTGAGGTCCGGTGGGGTCTTGCCCTCCTTCTTGTAGGAGGACTTGTCCTCCTTGCTCTCCTTGGGGAGGTAGAAGGAGTAGCGCACCCGAGGAGGGGTCATCTTTCCCACGGAGAGCACCTCCAGGGTCAGGGGCTCCTGGATGGGCTTGAAGGCTTGGAGGCTCTCGACAGCGGTGCCGGTGCCGCTGTAGCGCAGGACGCTGCCCTTCACCATCAGGTCCCTCTCGACGGCCGAGACGATGAAGTGGCCGTTCAGCAGGTACTTGCCCTGCGCGTTCTTCAGCGCCAGGTAGTTGTCATCGCTGATGAGTCCTTTGTAGCCCCGCTGCCGGATGTCGATGTTGGAGGCGCCCGCGGGGATGACCACCACAAAGTTGTAGCCGTGCCTGAAAGAGAAGAGCAGGCAGGGCAGGACATCAGGCACAGGGACATCGTGCTACTGCATTACTTCAGCCCTCTACAGCTGCAGACCTGAGATCCTCCCACCCGACATTTGTCTTCGTCCTGTGAAGATCGTTCTGAATCTCCTCCCTGCGTTGGGTTTTGTCTAGGCTGATGTCACCCAGCCACAGGAAGATGCTTCAGCTCCTCTGGCTCAACAGCACTCCGTCAGCAGAAGTCAACAGAACATTAAATGTGTCCTGCTTCTCCTTCAGAGCCAGCCCAGGTCCCTGTGCAGTGATGGACACGAGCACCAGCAGATTTTGCTCGGGATGGATTTATCCCATCACCATCTCCACGACCTTCCTGCACCCCCCACACCAAAACGCAGAGCTAGGAGAAGGGGAAGCACACGTGGTCAACAAACACTCACATGGGTTTGGTGAACAAGCCCGAGACCTTCTTGCAGCTCTTGTTGTCCCCTCCGCAGACGCTGCATTTGTCGAACTTCTTCTTGGAGCCCAGCTTCCCGTCACAGCCCGCCTTGATGCATTTGCCCTGGACGCAGACCGAAGTGGAGTCCGGGGAGCACGGGGTGCCATCCACAACCTGAGCCAGGTGAGCAAAACAAGCTGCTGCATTTCCCTCTCACACCCACGAGGCCCCCCAGCTGTGTCCATCCCACCCCAACCCATCCCACAGGTCCTGAGGAGATGCCAGCAGGTACCATGTCACTCTTTGCTCATGTTCTGCTTTGCAGAACAGATTTGCAGAAGGATTTTTGGGGTCTCTGAGAAGAGATGGATGGGATTACATCCCTTTTCTGCTCCCACCTGCAGAATTTCCTGCCCTTTCCACTGCAGGGAACAGGCTGCACAGGGGACACTGCTAACACCACTCTGCTCAGTCCCATGTCTGGATGCCCACCCTGTCCTGCCCATTCCTTCCCCAGTACCCAAACTATCATCCTCTATCCCAGGACTACAGGAATATGCCAGAGGCACCTTTGCAAGAGGCAAAAATGAGGCCTTCCAGACCAGCTCCAACCATGGACCAACTCCAGCCCCAAGCTGATTCCCACCAGACTGGATAACTCCCCTCCTCTACCACCTCATCTAACACCATCCACCCAGCAGACAAGGAAAATCCATTCATTTCCAGGCGCACAGGAGCCATCCCACAGTCCAGGCACTGACCCTGGCGGTCTCTCACCAACCTTGGGTGCCAGCACATAGAAGTAGCCGGTGCCGTTAGCCCGGCAGATGAGCTTGCACTTATCCCGGGGCGAGACACCGGAGTATTTGGGGACCCAGGAGACGGAGGCAGTGAGGCGGTTCGTGCTGTGACTGTAGCCATTGAAAGCCTCACACTGTTCCTCACGGAAGCTCTTCCCTGGCACTGAAAATAAGAGGGATGTGGTGTTGGGCACCAGCCTGGACCTCCAGCTTTAAGTTCTGGGGGGTTGTTAGAGCCCAAGCCGATCTCCAGCCCTTACCTGCAGCAGCACAGGGCTCCAGGTTGCAGGAGCGGTACTTGACGCGGATGCCCTCGCAGTAGGAGCCCCCATTGGCCGGCACGGGGTCGGTGCATTCCCGCCTGGCCAGCTGCACCCCGCCGCCGCACGTCCGCGAGCACGGCCCGTACGGCGCCCACTTGGCCCAGCCACCGTCCACCTGCAGGGACGGACGGGATGAGGCGCTGCACACCCTTCACCGCCTCCACAGCTCACAGGCAAAACCTCCAACCACCCACAAACCTTCCTTGTGAGGGGAATCCGAGGGGCAGACGCTGATCTCTTCTCTGTGGTGCCCAGTGGCAGGACCCAAGGGAGTGGTCTGTGTCAGGGGAGGGTTAGGTTGGATATTAGGAAAAGGTTCTTCCCCCAGAGGGTATTTGGGCACTGAACAGGCTCCCCAGCAAAGTGGTCACAGCCCCAAGCCTGACAGAGCTCAAGAAGGATTTAGACAATACCCTCAGGCAAGTGGTGTGACTCTTGGGGATGGTCCTGAGCAGGGGCAGGAGTTGGATTCAGTGATCCTTGTGGGTCCCTTCCGACACAGCAAATTCTGTGAAACTTGCCCAGGGCTGGCTGGAGCAGAGCAGCATCCTCACTCCTTCAGAAATACACGATACCCAAGGGCTCTCCTGCTCTTTCCACATCAGTGTCCCCACGCTGGATCTCCACCATCAGGAGACCGGGGATAGCTCTGCTGGTGATACCTAAGGCATCACCAGCACCCGCTCAGAGTGACCCTGCGGGATGTTTTTGGGGCTCCTGGCACAGGTACTCACCCTGTACCTACTGAGTGACCCTGCGGGATGTTTTGGGGGCTCCTGGCACGGGTACTCACCCTGTACCTACTGAGTGACCCTGTGGGATGTTTTGGGGGCTGCCAGCACAGGTACTCACCCTGTACCTACTGAGTGACCCTCCGGGATGTTTTTGGGGCTGCCAGCACAGGTACTCACCCTGTATGTACTGAGTGACCCTGTGGGATGTTTTTGGGACTGCCAGCACAGGTACTCACCCTGTATGTACTGAGTGACCCTGTGGGATGTTTTGGGGGCTGCCAGCACAGGTACTCACCCTGTATGTACTGAGTGACCCTGCGGGATGTTTTGGGGGCTCCTGGCACAGGTACTCACCCTGTATGTACTGAGTGACCCTGCGGGATGTTTTGGGGGCTCCTGGCACGGGTACTCACCCTGTACCTACTGAGTGACCCTGTGGGATGTTTTGGGGGCTCCTGGCATGGGTACTCACCCTGTACTTACTGACGTTGTGCCTCTCCACGCAGGCTCCCTTGAGGCAGAAGCGGCCGTCGCCGCAGCCGGTGCCGTCGGCCCAGGGGAAGTGCCGGGTCTGGCAGACGATCTGCCCGCGAGCCTTCCCCGTGCACCAGAGCTTGGCGCAGTACTGCATGTAGGGGCAGGGCTTGGAGCCCACCCCGAAGGCGAGCTCGCACTGCTGGTTCAGGCTGTAGCTCGTCCCCGGCAGGTCTTCGGGCAGCGGGATGGGTTTGGCAGGCTGGTCCAGCAAACAGTCCCCTGCAGGAGCGGGGAGAGGGGGTCTACCAGGTCCTGGGGGATTGTGTGGAGCAGAGAGGGGAGGGAAAGCACCGCTGCAGGGAGATGGGTGAGGGATTGGGCCAAAACTATCCGGGTGCTACCCCAGGGATGCCCTCGATCCTGGCTGTATCCCAGATTCCATCTCCTGGGGATGCCATAGAGCTGTGCCAGCAGCCTGAGTGCAGATGTCACTGCTGGGGACACCCAGGAAGTCTGGATGCTACAGAAATGCTGCCAAACTCCCATTTCCCTCTAAACTTGTTTACAGAGCCAGGAGAGGAAGTGCCCTACAGCCAAGCATCTTTTCCCAGTAAACACCTGCAGGGATAGACCTGTTCCTAGGGGATAGGGACACAGGTAGAGGGTGAGGGGCACAGCAGGGCTCACCGTGGCCACTGTCAAGGAAGTCGGTGATGATGGCAGCGCTGCAGGCTGACCAGGGGTTGGCACGGTCGATCTGGATGAGGGTGGGGGACATCATGTGGTTGGTCTTCAGCCGGCCGAAGACCTCCTCACAGGCCTTCACGTTGTCGTGGGGCATGTTGAACACGTGGCCTGGGGGCGGGATGAGGAAGGCAGCATGAATAACGCAGCACGATGAGCAGGGACCTCCCCAGCTTCTTCCAGGGGAGACTGAGACATGGAGAGGGGCAGGCCCTTGCAAGGATGGCAGCTGTGGACAGCCCAGAAGAGTCAGCAAACGTTCCAGCTCTCTGCTGGATGCCTCATGCACATGGAAAGCACAGGGGAAAGGAAGGGCAAGGGAAATTGTGACGAGAAGGTGACAGGTGACTTCAGCACTTGCCCCCCTCTCTGCTCCTCTCAGAGGTAGCCCTCTGCCTGCTATTTCAGGACCCCAGAATCCTGGAAACCCAGCTGTGGCAGCAATCATGAGAGCGAAGCCCTTTTCTTCCTCAGCAGCCCTTTCCCACGAGGCTCAGGGGGAGTCTTGTACCCAAGGCAGAGTTTCCCTGTTGGGTACCGCCTGTTGTCTCATCTCCCAGAGGCTGAAACCAGGGCTATTCTGAACCTTGCCAGCTCCTGGAATTCCCCCTGAGAGGAAGAGGAGGGCTGGGAGCCTTACCCAGCTCATGGGCGGTGGTGAAAGCCGAGGGCAGCCCATCGTCCTCGATGACGGAGCAGCTGCGCTTGGGATCACACATGGTGCCCACGTCTGCCATTCCCAGCGTGTCACAGGTGGTGGCACCACACAGGTCCTGCCAGTCACAGAGGGAAGGGGTTAGTCCTGGGCACAGCACAGACATCACAGTTCCCCTTTCCCACCTCATCCCTGGTGTCCCACACACAGGGAGCTACAGATGGGAAGAAAGCCCAAAGGGATGGGAACCACACCAGGATACGGAGGCAGGAAACCTCAATCCTGACCCAGCCCAGGCTGCAACGGTGCGTTTGCTCTTAACCCTGGCACCAGGGATATGTGTAGCATCCTGCCCTGCCTTCAGCAACAGCTTTTCCTACCCAAACAGCTCCTCCGGCCAGGGTGGAGCTGGTTTTGTCACGGAGGAGCCAGTCTGGTTCCCTCTTCTTAAGAGTGAGCTCAAGGACTAGACCCAGGCTGGTGGATGGGAACACATCTGGCCTTGGACTCAGGGCTGAACCACTTCCAAATCTCATTTCTCAGCTTCTTTCAAGGAACGAGAAAGCCCTGGATCAGATCCAGAGGTTTCCAAGGCTAAAGAAAGTGCTCCTGCCTTTCTAAGACACTCTGCAGCCATCCAGCAAGGAGCAACCTTGAAGCCCAGCTGATCAAAGCAGGAACCAGCCCAGGCTTCCACCCCCAAACTGAGGACAGCCAGATCCTACATGCATGTTTCCAGGAGAGAGGTTGGGAAGGGTCTCATCGTAGGCAGACCTGCCCTTCTCCAGGTGTTTGTGCTAAAAAAAAGTCCATTTAAGACACACCGGTGCTGCAGCCCAGCAGGAGCCTTGTCCCAGGTGCTCCCTTCCCCTGCTGGGGTGTGGTTCTGGTTTGGGAGGGCTGGAGCATCGTCCCCTCCCTGGGTGCTGCCCCAGAGCTGCCGGGGAGGCCATGCCGTGGGCAGGGAGCTGTTTTCCACATGAAAAGAAAAGTAAGGGACTCGCTGGGCGCTCCCATGCTATAAATAAGTGTGATTCATGCTCAGCACTCGCCCAGCCAAAGCGCCTGGGTTGCTCAAAATCCTGCAGGAGCTGCCGTGCCAATATTTCCAGCAAGGTTTCCAAGCTGAAGGCATTCCCGCGCAGGCAGGTTCAGCCGTGGGTAAATAACAGTCCTGATGACTTCAGAGAGCCCCAGCCAGGGCCGAGATGGCTTTAACAGGAGACCTGGGGCTACGGAGTGTGGAGGCACAGGCAAGACCGTGATCTCCAGAGAGGTGACGTGAAGAAACGTCTAGGTCTGCACTGGTGCTGGAAAACCCCGTCACACAACTGGCTTCAGCGCTTTGCTCTGCAATGATTTTCCCCACCAGCTGGGAGCCTGCTGCATCCCTGATCCCACCACGCAGGGAGAAGTGGTGGCAACCCCACCTCGCAGTGGCAGGGCCACCACTGATGGGCACAGGTCGATTCATGGTGCTGGCAAGCCCAGGTGCAGAGTCCCAGTCCCAAAACACCACCAAGAGCCAGTGCCATCGCCGCGCTGAGCTAATCCGGGGGTGCAGCTTGCCCAGGCCCCCCTGCCCGTGCTCTGCCCAGCGCTGGGGGCTGGGGGTGAGGATGGGGCACGGAGAGGAACGTCACAGCGCCACAGCTCGCAGCTCCCCGCTCACTGCTCTTTGAAGAGCTCTTTCCTCGCCAGCACAGCGAGCTTTGGCTCCCAGCCCAACACCTGCACTGACACACTGACCCACTTCTCGCTCTGAACCTCGCTGGGATACATGACCAGCGGCTCTTCGAGGGGTTTTCCCTCACTCCCCACCACAGCCTCCTCAGGGCAGCCTGGGGATGCCAGGCAGCACCTCTGGGCTTTCATGAGAGGTCCTGAGCCCCCACCTAAACACCTCCTTCAGCCCTGCCAGGTGTTGAGCCTGCTTGGGAGGGAAGGAGAGAGAAATGGAAGAGGTTTAGGGTGGGAGAGCACAGTGCAAGGAGCTGGCTCTGCCTTTCCTCACTGTCACCGGTGTCCCCCCCTGCCGGCACAGGTACAGGGAGGATGCTTGGCCCCCAAGGGGCTGCAGGCACCCTGCTCAGTGAGTCAGCACTCTCCCTCCAGCCTGACCTTCCTATATGGGCACTTCCAGGGCTTTTTGTCATTCCTTGTGAACTTCTCATGATGTTCCACAGCTTGGGTAGGGGGATCCCTGTGGCTGGTGCATTAATTCACCTACTCAGAGTCATAAGCACTCTCCCTACCAGAGGCTTCCTGTGTGCATCCAAAGCAACTCCAAAAAGCTGAGGCTTGAGCTACGGTTTCCAAATTTCCCCCCCAGCATCTGCCACACGCTAGGCTGCAGCCAGATGTTCCTTCATGCGACATCCCTTTGGTTTCACAGCAAAGCAGAGACGTGCAGCAAACGTTTGCTGGTGAGACATCAAGGTCCGGGATGGGTGGGAAGAAGGGACAAGCCCTTTGCCGTGGTGTGCAGGGGTATTTCCAGGAGGCAGGAGGGCAGTTGAAGGTTGGATGCACTGTGGGACCCTCCACCAAGCAGCAGCTCAGGTAGGAAGGGTCATCTGCACGCACCAGCTGGTCAGGACTGATCTTCCCAAAGGCGCATCCATTGCTCAGCACGACCGACGTCGGGAGGGAGCAAATCCAAGCAGTAAGAGAGCCCCGTTCGTCAGCAACTCATCAACACAACTGAAAACTGCCTATCAACCAGCCTGGAGGTGAAATTTAAGTCGGGGGCTTATGTAACAGCTTTTTGGCAGGAAGATAAGCTTCGGGGTGTCAGGGGACCACAGATGGATACACTCAAGGAAGGCGGATGTCTCCCTGACTGTGTGCCTTTGCACTGAGCTTGCTTTGGGATTTCAGGAATGGATGGTTTAGCAATGTGCAAAAAATGCAGCCCAGACGTGATCCACATCTTTTGAATCGCTGAGCCCAGCTCTGTCCCACGTGCGGCTCCGGTGAGCTCACTGGGTTTCCACCAGAGGCGGAGCTGGCTCGTCCCTGCAGAGGTGTCAGCAGTGTCCTCCTCCTGGAGCAGCCCCGTGCAGGCAGGAGCTGCTCCAGCAGCCTGGGCTTCAATCCTGCCTGTGCTCCCATAGGAGTTACAGCTGGCCCGGGGCGGGGGGGACAAGAAGACAGACAGGACAAGATCTCACACGTCCTGCACAGCATCATTCCTGCTCCAGGCCATTGTCAGCCCTCGCTGAGCCAGGCTAGGGACAGCTGAACTGAGCTGGACACTATCCTTCCCACCCATGAGTGCTTGACCTGGGAAAATGTTTTGGGAATGGTCCTCCCAGCCATTGAGGGGAGTTCCTGATCTGTCCCTAATCCAATAACATCTGGGCAGGGATAGGGGAAGGAGAAAATGCAAGGAGCCTTTGCTGCCAAAGCCTGATGCAGCCAGGATAAGACGTGACTGTCCCCTCCGAGCTGGGCTCATCCTCCTCCCATCCCATCCGTGATCTTGGGATGCAGGCACTGAACTGCTGTCCATGCTGAGACAGGACTCCAGGGAAGGAGGAACAGTGGGGGAGGGCTCCGGGAGCTTTGTTGTCACCCGGTTTGTGGGGGTGGGAAGAGGCAGAGTTCATCCCACGCCCCACATCACCACGGAGCAGTGCCCAAGGCAGCTCCAAGCCCCTCTCCCACCACAGGGATGCAGCCAGCCCACGGCAGTGGTGGCAGTGGCTCTCCCCTCTCCCCCACTCGAGGGCTGTAGCGCTGGCTGAAACTCTGGTGCTGCACTTCCAGCCCTGAACTGGGTCCATGCAGCGCAGCTAGTGCTGAGGAGAGGTCCAGGTTCTCAGGAGGACCTCGCACATGAGTCAGAGGAAGCTGGGAGAGGTTTTTTCTTGGCAGGTGGCACTGTGAGCTCTTCCCAGCTGGGGAGGGGGAAGCGGGACCATGCTCCTCCTCTTCTGGGCTCAGACCTCTCGTTTCAGGGTGCACGCCAGAGCCGCGGGCCACTTGCTGCCAAGGCTCCTGCAGGGGATAGAGTGGCAGCTTTCTGCCCGTGGGACAACCTGCCTTTGGACACCTCCTGGCCTCATTCACCCCATGGCAGGGATTTTTCCAGGCTGCTAGCCAAAACCTGCCCAGGGGACAGCAAGGGCTGGCTCAGGTCGGCTTGCTCCATGCCTCTGTTCCCCCCACCCCAGCACCCGAGAGTGGAGGTTCCCTTGGGAAAGAGGGATCAGCCGCACGCACAACCTCCCCCACCACGCACGCAGGTGGCAGAACACCTCAGCCCAGTGCAGGGCTCCAAGACAGGGGGGACAGCTCCTCCGGGCCATCCCCCCTGCACCCACCTGCTTGGTGAAGAGGATGGCGGTGTCCCAGTACTCCGGGTGCTTGTCGCTGACCTTGTTCCACTTCTTCTGCCAGGCACAGAAGTTGCGCAGGGTCAGGGCGGCGTTGCTGGTGACTTTGGGCCCCTTGTCATCCTGGCCGATGAGGAGGAATTTGACCACGGAGATCTGGATGGGGTTACGGATGCTCGGGTGCTTGTAGAGGCGGGCGGCCGTGGCCATCAGGGTGAGCAGGTAGTGCTGGAGGTCACCCCCGTGGAACTTCACCATCGACTCGTCGGCCACCACCAAGGTCTCCACGTAACGCGGGACCGAGGCAAAGCGCTTGGCCCGACCGCCTTTCCCCCCCGCACGCCCCCGGTACTTGTCGAGCGCCTGCAGCACGCCGGGGGTGAGCCCGGAGCCCACGGCGCAGCGGGATGCTCCGGCCCCGACGGGGCGTTCGGGGCTGCGGCGCTGCAGGCGATGGAGTCCCCCGCCCGCTCCCCCAGCCAGCGGGGTGATCAGGGAGGTCACCCCCGTGGAACTTCACCATCGACTCGTCGGCCACCACCAAGGTCTCCACGTAACGCGGGACCGAGGCAAAGCGCTTGGCCCGACCGCCTTTCCCCCCCGCACGCCCCCGGTACTTGTCGAGCGCCTGCAGCACGCCGGGGGTGAGCCCGGAGCCCACGGCGCAGCGGGATGCTCCGGCCCCGACGGGGCGTTCGGGGCTGCGGCGCTGCAGGCGATGGAGTCCCCCGCCCGCTCCCCCAGCCAGCGGGCTGATCAGGTACTCGGCTCCCCGGTAGCCGAAAGCCCCCCGGAGCCCCCCGCACAGGCTGAGGGAGGCGAAGGACTCGCGGTCGGCGTTGACATCCCCCGAGTAGAAGCAGTGGCGGAGCGCGGGCAGCGGGCGGGCGGCCGCCCCCAGGTAGTGGGCGGCGAAGGCGGGCGCGATGAAACGGGCGTCGGGGGAGAGGTGGAGGTAGAAATCCTCCCCGAAAGCCGAGAGCTGGATCACCACCGCCTGTCCCCCCCGGGGGGGCTCGGCCGGGCCCCCCCTGAAATAAGCCGGCCCGTTGATGTCGGGGTCCAGGCGCAGGGGAGT
>VZRQ01000711.1:270254-291637 GCA_013397975.1 Machaerirhynchus nigripectus
TGCGGCGCCGGGCGGCCCCGCCGGGAGCGCGCCCCGCCGGCAGCGGCCGCGCGGAGCCGCTCGCCAGGGCCAAGCGGTTCGTGTCGCAGGCGCGGTACGTGGAGACGCTGCTGGTGGCCGACGCGTCCATGGTGCGGTTCTACGGGGAGGACGTGGAGGTAAGGGCTGGCGGTGTCTGCCGCCCCCCCGCCCGCATCCTTCTGTCCCCGCTTGTGCCTCTCCTGTCCCCACCGCTTTCGTCCCCACGGCCCTCTCCATCCTTCCGTCCCTTGCTGTCCGCATCCCAGCCGCCTCTCCGCCTTCCCCCATCTCCACTCCTGCCTTCCCACTGCCTCTCTATCGCCTTCATCCCTCCGTCCTCCCTACGCATGCATCCCTTCATCCTCTTCATCCCGCTGTCTCCTGTCCTCATCCCCCTTGCCTCACCCCCTCCAGCCCTACTGCCTGTCCGTCCCCTCCTGTCCTCCCGCTTGCCTGCCCGCTGCCGGCTCCCCCCTCGCCCTCCCTGTCCCCCCAGCCCCGGGACACCAGGGACAACTCGGAGTGAGCGAGGGGCGGGGCGGGGGGACCTCGGTCCCTGTGTAGGGGCTGTAAGTTGATCTGTGGGGCTCAGTCAGTGTTTGGGGACCCTTTCCCAGACCCAGCATCCATCCCGGCGCCCCTGTTTCTGCACACACCGGGCACTGGGATGTCCCACCAGCCCGGTGTCCCCAAAGGTGGGGGACAGAGCGGGTTAATGCCCTTCCTGCTACAAGGAAAGAGCTGCGCTGCAAAGCAATGGGCTGAACTCCCTTCCGGGTGGGAGCCGGGGCCGGATAGTAAATAAACCAGGGGCTGAGTAATGCGCAGTCCCGCTCCTGAGCCACCTGTTAGCAGCTGAGCAGATGGATGAACAGCCCTTTCCCTCAGCCACCAGCGCCGGGAATTCTCACCCTCATTAAACGCTCTCTCTGCGGAGACCCTGCCCCGACCAGGCTGCGGGGAGACCCCGGGAGCAGAGACCGTGGTGCCTCAGCCCCCACATCCATCTCCAGGGCTGTTGATGTGCCTCATTCATCAGCACCAGGTCATTTTTCATGCCTCTGGCAAAGCCAGCTCCCCGCCCCTACCCTGCAGGGGTGGGTGGTTCAGGTCCGAATTCAGGTTTGCACCTTCAGAATGCTCTTCGGTCTCTGCAAGGGATAATTCTGCATTGAAGTTGTTCGTTCCCTGGTTGTTCGGGCTCGGGGCTGGGAGAAGAGTTCTGGAAGCTGGAGCTCAGCAGGGAGCAGCTGAAACCGGGGGCTGCGCTTTGGCAGCCTGGCTTTGCCACTTCTACCGACTTTATCCTTCCCCGAGGGCTTCTCTGGTGTTAACAAAGCAGGGTTTTAATGCCAGCCCTGCTCAGGCCAGGCTGGACCTTGGGAAATGCTAAACCTTGGGGCTCCAGCTGATTTCAGCACTCTGGTTTTGCCCCTTGCTGGGTTTTGCCACTAAGGCAGGCTGGCAGGAGCAGAGAGCAGAGGGGCAGTGAGCGAGGGGTGATGCCCTTGGAGACACCCCGAGTGCTCACAGCACTCAGAAGAGAGTTTGAAGTGGAGTAAGCTGAGTTTTTAAGCAACAGACGTATAAATGATAGTGGGAATTACTCTCCCCATGGTGTGAGGTTGGTCTCTGATTCCCCAAGAGGGCAGAAAAAATATTTTAGTGAATCTTCTGCACCCAGCTGGGCACCTGATGGTTTTAAAGCAAGACCCAAGTGTGTCTAAATTGCTAGAAATAAGGTGATATATTTGGGTTGGGGGCAATCCGGATAATGCCCAGCTTGAGCTGAGGGAAAAGGAACAACGCTCTGGGCAAATCTGTGAAGGCAGCAGGAGAGGAAATGGCACCTACACATAATCAAGGGGCTGGAACACCGGCACCCTGCCCTGGTTTGGCTGCTCCAGCCCTGGGCTGGGTGATGCTGCCTGGTTGGCTCCCATTTTACCATCATTTCCTTGGCCCCAAGAGCAATATCTTTGCATCAGCTCTCAGGGATGGGAAGGAAACCTTAAAGATCTTGTTTTGGATGGATCAGCAATAACATATTAAAGTATTTGGGAGAAAACTTCCACCAGCTCTGGTGTAGCCGCTGAAAACAACCAAAAAACCACCTGCTGTGTTTCTGTGTCTTTTGTTCTCTGGAACAAAAATGCAGGGAGCAGCACAGCCATCGTGCTTCTCCCTAAATACCTTTTATGTGGGGTGAAAAAAGCAGTGGCAAGTGCTGGTGAGATCTTAGAGAGCTGACTAGGAGAGATGCCCAGGGAGTAGAAACGTTGAGTCAGAACAAACCATATTTATATAATGACTTTTCTTCCCGTAACCACACTTGAATTACCAAATATTTATTAAAGGTCACCAGCATTGTTTGTATTCCCAGTTATTTTCTTGCATAAGTTGTAACAGCTCGAGCAGAAGAGTCACCCTAAGATGCGCTCAAGCGTTGTGAGTTATAATCAATGCCATGCTCTTGGTGGGAAAATGCTGTTAATGATTTATTTCTAATGTATTTGAGCCTTATAGCTCAGCTGTTACCCTAATTTAGATAATAAGAGCTTATTCTACCTTCATCAATACTTTTACGCAAACCAGGGGGGAATGGTGAAGTGAGAGCAGAGCCAGACCTGAAATTTGGGGGTTTAATCATTGTTTGGGCTTGATGATTGCAGGGGATGAGGTATTTGGAGGGGGGGGGGCATCAGCAGCAGGACAGTGCTGGGCAATAAATCCTGTGGGGATGGGGCAGGATTCAACCTGCAGCGACCGGGAGGAGCCCTGACACAGGGATGGGAGCGAGGCTCCGGGCTGCACACAGGAGCTTTTGCATTTTTCTTGCAGAAAACATTTTTCTTGCAGCTTGAAGACAAAGGGACTGTGAGCGTCACTCACAGAATGTCGCGGGGGTTTGAGTAGGGGGAGCTGAGGCAGGAGTGGGGCTGACCCTGCTGCTGCACACGAGGGCTGAGCACCTGCAGCTGGGCTGCACTTGCAAGGATGCTCTGCACGGCTCAGGAGCGTCTGCCAAGACACCTAAAGCACCAGGCGGTTCCCAAACCCAGCTGCAGCATCCCCAGCCAGTTGGCAGCCAGATGGGATTCCTGTGGTGGGATTTCTCCAGTCTCTTGGGTGCAGATGAGACACATTTCCAAGCTTTCCTCCGCAAGCACGATGGCTGTGATCCCCTTTCCCTTCTCCTCTTGCAAGTGAGGAATCTGCCATTCCTGATTCCAGGGGCTGGTGATGACTGAGGACCAGAGCAGAATCAGATCCGTCT
Organism: Machaerirhynchus nigripectus; assembly: GCA_013397975.1. Classification (NCBI taxonomy): domain Eukaryota; kingdom Metazoa; phylum Chordata; class Aves; order Passeriformes; family Dicruridae; genus Machaerirhynchus; species Machaerirhynchus nigripectus. The sequence goes on from VZRQ01000711.1 coordinate 273,553, forward strand.
GGAAAGGCTGGGATTCCGTGCTGATTTCTGTGTTTTTCCAGGCAGATTTACGAGGTTTTAGGAGTGCTGTTGCAAACCCTTCCCCCTAAGGCCAGACAGGTGCTGGAGTGCAGGGCACGGGGCATTGCCAGGGTCCTGCTGCCAGCTCTCCCACACCCACATCAACTGGAGGTAAATCCAAAGCCACCCTGGAGCCCCAGGTCCCCTCATGTCCGGCTCTTAGGCTTGCTTTAGGGTCTTTTGCAGCGTGAGTGGGTAAATTCGCTTAATCCCTTGACAAAAGAAGCCAGCCCCTCCTAAACCCATCCCAATGGCAACTGGAGTGGGATTAAAGGGGATCTTTGCGAAGGGGGACCTGCATGATGCTGCCATCCGCCAGCTTTTCTTCTGGGATTTGTCCTCTGAGTGTGACCCTGAGCCTGCATCCGCTTTGGGGCAGGGGGCTGGAGGACCAGGCAGCCTCCCCAAATATTCCTCTGGCTGGTGCACTCGCCTCAGGCCGGGATATTCAACAGCTGCTGCATTTCAGGGCTTCGGAATGAAATGTGCAGCGTGAAGGCAGCTGGCTCCCACTGAAGCAACTCCCAAACTGCAGCACTCCTGCTCTGGGATGCTCTCAGGATGGGGTTTTGCTCCATCTTCATCTGTGCCTCTGGGGAGGTGGCGGTAGGGTGGGTGTGCCTCAGTTTCCCCCGCCTTGAACAGGGGTAATCACTGCTTTTGTGGTTCAGCCCCAAACATCCAGCAAATAGGGAAAGAGAAGGGGGGGGAAAAATCATGTGGCAAACAGAACAGGGGTGGGCAGAGAGCTGGGGAGGCAGGAGGGCAGCCAGGCACACCAGCAGGCTGGCAAGGTATCCCCCTCTCCCCTGGCTTGCCCCCCATTTCCCTTGGCTGCCTCCCACATTTTTGCAAGGGAATTCTTGGCCCTGGGCTTGAAACCACGGGAGGAGCTGGCAGGGCAGGCAGCAGCCCCTGGGCACCCAAGCCAGGGGGGAGCTCACAGACGCTGCTTCGGGGGAAAGGGACAGCCGGGGATGTTTTTACCAGCTGATTTTTAAAAGCTGGGCAGCCCTTGCATCTGACCCTGGGTTTGCTTCCTTCCATCTGTCTGCGCTCCAGAATCTCAGCATTTCTTTCTTCTTTCCCCCCTCTGCAGAAATGTTGGCTTCTAGGGAGAAAGCAGGGAAAAAACCCAACCAACAACTGGATCCTACAGTTCCTACAGCCCCAGGCTGGGCTGAGCATTGCTCCCCACTCGTTGGGGGAGCATGTTGGAGGGAGGCAGGTTGTGCTGGGGGGTTCTGTGGGTGCTCCCTGCTGTCCTTCTGTTCTGGGTGGGTCCAGCAATATTAAACCATTCTGTGCATACCACAGTAACAGTGTCTGTGTAAGGGCAGTTTCACCCATCAAAATAATAATAATAATAATAATAATAATAATAATAATAATAATAATAATAATANATAATAATAATAAATAAACCCCAGCATTTGGGGATCTTTGCAGGCTTCAGCTTCTGAGTGGTTCCCATGAAAGGGAATGTAAGCAGAGACTTTGCAAGAGCCTGTATCAGAAAGCGAAATCCTTCAGTGTTACGAGGGCAAAGACATCAACTTCAGTTCCCCTTGCTCTGATTTTTACTTATCTTTCCTGTCCCTCTGCCTGTGCTGTTTGCTGCTGGGAGGTTCTGTCAGGCAGCGCCCGGCTCAGGGCAGGGCTCTCCCAGATACGGCGACGCTGTGGCAGGAGGGATGTCGGAGCTGCTGTAAGGCAGGTGTGTCAGACAGAAGTCATCCCTCCTCATTTTTAGGGGGAAGTGGGTGGAATTTGACCTTGAGAGCAGAGGGAGCCCAGGACTGCAGCTGGGGGGAAAAGGGGCAGGAGGTTTGTGGGGGCAGAGGGGGCATCACCCTCCATAGTGCCTTGGCATAAATGCAGTGCATGGGGCAGAGGAGGGATGCTCCACGACCCCCTCTGGCTCACACTGGTGTCCTCTCCCCCCAGAGCAAGTGAGAGGCTGATTTCCCAGCTGTGTTTAGCAGACATCCTGCCAGATCTCCCAGGATGCTGGTTGGAGATGGCAGGGAAGCTCCTTGTGCCTGCAGGGCTGCAGTGCCTGACAGGAAGGCAGAAACCAGCGTGTCTGCAGCCCTGGGCTCCCCAAACCCAACCCAAAATCCTGCTCTGCACCTGATGCCAATACCCACATCCTCAGCCTCGGTGCTGGGGAGGAAACCCCGGAGAAGGCAGCATTCCCTGGTTAAGGCAGAGCCTGTTTGCAAAAGCAGAAGGAGGATGGGCCCAGCAGGACTCAGCCCATCCACAGCCAGTTGTTGGCCAAAAGCACTCAGCTGGCCTCTCCCGAGCCCTGAGGATCCCATAATTTGCTTTTGGCCATGGCTTCAAGCCCTTGGCCAAGCCGAGGCAGTGCAGGTGGATTGCTGCTCTCCCCCAAGCACTTAGGGTCCATCTGAAACCCAACCAACTCCTGCACAGGCTAGGGATGGGTATAAATAGATAGCAGATGGTGGAACAAGTGAATTTGACCTTTTCATCTTCACTAAATAGCTGCTTGTTCAGTTTGCTTTCCATCTTCCCTTTCCATACACAGGGAAGGTGGACAGATGTTTTCCAAGTCCCTCTGTTCCTACTGCTGGAAAGAGGTTTTTGGCTGGATGTACCCCTGAGGATGTGAGGGTTGGTGTCCTGGGGGATTTGTGGTATGAACTGAGATCTCCCAGGTCAAATCTACTGTTATGGACAGAACCCTCCAATGGGTTAGAAGAGGATGTGGCTGGATTTATTCCCTTGGAAATGAGGGATGATCCCATGATGGGCAGCTCCAGTGCAGAGCATCCTTCTAGATCTTCAGGGATGTAATTTTAGGAAGGCTTTGTGATATTTTTAGCAAGGTTCCCAATGGACTTTCCCCACAGGGTGAACAATTCCCCCAAGTTTCCTGGAGCAGCCAGTTGTGGGGATCTCGCCTGGATTTCTTGCCTCTGCGGTGACTTCTCCGCGACATGAGCTGCATGCTCTGGGCTGGGACGTGAGTCACGGCGTGGAGATCTGGCCAGTCTAAATAAACCAGTCTATTCACTGCTCCCATCAGCCTTGCTGGGGCCTGCCCTTGGATAATGAGCCGGGGAGGACTTGGGACATGTCTTGTTGAAACAAAACATCTGTTTACACGGAGCTGCCAGTGATGGGATAAAATGTGGCAGAATAATTTAAAATAGCCACAAGTGCCCTGGGCAAGCAGCTCTCGGTGCAGCAAATATGCTGTATCTCCCTCAACATCTCCCTCGTTTGCTAAGGAAACAGCATTTTGTGTCTCAGAAAATGGCATTGTCCTGGCAGCACCGTGATGGATGAGCACACAGAGTCAGCTTTGCTCAGGAAATGTATTTTGGGTGAAACTCGGCTATGGGAGAGGGCTCCCATCGAGTCCTTCCAGTTTAATTAGGCTCTGAATTGAGACCGCAGGGTGTAATTTGTCTGGGGAGGAGAGAAGCCACTTTCTCTTTCCCAACACTATATTGTGTAATAGCTGCATTTTTTTCTCCTGACTCCGGGCCGTGAGCGGTGCCAAGCAGAGGAGGAATTTTGATGCTCTGATAAGATGTTTACATCAGCCTAAACATCGCTGGCGCTTTTGACATATGAAGTAATCCCCGGTCATCGCCGAGCAGGGGATGCTGCCGGGCAAAGACTTGGCTGTCAAAGTGTTCTAGTCCCAGTTTGTCGCCAAGAATGTCGGGTTCAAACCCTGTGACCGGCACAGGCAGAAGTTTTACTGGGTGGTTTTGCACCAGCAAGATGTGTGTGAGCGGGTTCCTGCCCTGGGGCACAAGGGCAGGGTTAATGCTTTGGGAATATGCAGAGAACTCTCCAGAATGCTGAGGTTTCCCCCATAGAATGTCTTCCAGAGGGATTTCTAGGTGCAAAGGGGTCACGGGAGGGGAGACACGGCGTTTGGAGAAGGGGATGCAGGGCTTGTCCACCAGCACAAGGTGTAAAGCATCACCTACAGGAAAAGCAGCACTGAGTCCATCAGCCCATGGTCTGGACGTGATGGGTTTCATAAATGAGTCCAATTCCTTCTTTTCAAACAAAAACAATTGCCCCGTAGCAGAAGTTTGACCCAGGCTCTGCCTGCCCATCTCCTCCCCCACAGAACCATGTCCTGACCCTGATGTCCATGGCAGCTCGCATCTACAAGCACCCCAGCCTGAGGAACTCCATCAACCTGGTGGTGGTGAAGGTGCTGGTGGTGGAGGAGGCAGCGGCGGGGCCAGAGGTGTCCGACAATGGCGGGCTCACCCTGCGCAACTTCTGCAGCTGGCAGCAAAGGTTCAACCCCCCGAGCGACCGGCACCCGGAGCACTACGACACCGCCATCCTCCTCACCAGACAGGTCAGCGTCCCTCGGGAGCGCTCCGGTGTGGAAGGGAAAGGGGTCAAGGCACCCGTGGAGGGAGAGAAGGGGGTTGACCATGGAGGTCGATGCCCCACCATGCAAAGAATGGAGCTCGCAGCAAAGCAGCTGGGGGGGTGGTTTCATTTGGGGTGCAGACCACCAGTGGGTTGCCCACGGGGATGTTGGGGCTGAAGGTGGGGCCCCCTCCCCCTGCTGACCGCTCCCCCTGCCCGGCACAAACAGGACTTCTGCGGACACCAGAGCTGCGACACGCTGGGAGTGGCGGATATCGGCACCATGTGCGACCGCAACAAGAGCTGCTCCGTGATCGAGGACGAGGGCCTGCAGGCAGCCTACACCCTGGCTCATGAACTGGGTAACACGTCCCTTCCCAAGGGGAAGTCTGCTTCTGCCAGTCCAGCTGCTGGGAGAGGTTGTGGCACAGCCCAGCACCAGCATCTCCTGGCTGGGGACCACCCACTAAGCTGTGGGGAGCTTCTGGCACTGACAAAAGCTGGTTTGCACCAGCAGAATCACTAAGAAGTGCCCAAATCGTTGTAAATTGGTGCATTTGCACCAATTCATGAAGTATTTCTTCACTGGAAGGGTTGTCGAGCATTGGAAGGGCTGCCCAGGGAGGTGGTGGAGTCCCCATCCCTGGAGTTGGTCAAGAAACACCTGGATGTGGCACTCAGTGCTCTGGTCTGTTTGACAAGGTGGGGATTGGTCACAGGTTGGACTTGAGGATTTTGGAGGTCTTTTCCAACCTTAATGATTCTATGATTTACCTGTAGTGATGAGCTCAAGCATGGCATCAAGCCCCTCTCTCCCTTGGTTTGCCATTCCTGCACTGCCTAAGTTTTGCTCAGAGAAGCTGTGGCTGCCACATCTCTGGGAACATTCAAGGTCAGGCTGGACAGGGCACTGAGCAACCTGGTCTAGTGGAAGGTGTCCCTGTCCATGGCAGGGGGTGGAACAAGATGAGCTTTAATTCCCTTCCATCCCAAACCATTCTGGGTTTCTACAAATTTGGGCTGCTTTGCCTTGCACACAGCAGGCTGTACCACCAAGACAGACCAGTTTTTATTCCTTCTGATCTATGGAAGCAAATAGCTTTCGCAGAAGTGGGAGCTTGCTTGATACCTTACAGATGCTCCCACACACCATCTGCTGAGGAGCAGGAGCCGGGCTGGGGAGCTCAGCTCTGCTGTGCCCTCTGCTCCCCAGGCCACGTGCTCAGCATGCCCCACGACGACTCCAAGAACTGCGAGCGGCTCTTCGGGCCCCTCGGCGAGCACCACGTGATGGCCGCGCTCTTCATCCACTTGAACAAGACCCAGCCCTGGTCCCCTTGCAGTGCCATGTACCTCACCGAGTTCCTGGACGGAGGGCACGGTAAGGCTCAATCAGCTACCTCATCACTCTAAACAACCTTTTCCTTAATTGCTCGGGCTCTTTGCAGTGCCTGGAGGGGTGCGTGGGGTGAAGGGGGAGTCAAACCAGACCATGGACAGAGGCGTGGGGTGCCCTGCTTGGTGCAGGCAGTGGTGTCAAGCCCTGACAGGTCCATCTCCAGCCTGACTCTTGAACCTTGCCCAGGTGACTGCTTGCTGGACGCCCCGGCCCAGCCCGTCTCCCTGCCTGCCGAGCTGCCCGGCCAAAGAGCCCTGTACAGCCTGGACCAGCAATGCCAGCAGATCTTTGGCAAGGACTTCCAGCACTGCCCCAACACCACGGAGGCGGACGTTTGCTCCCAGCTGTGGTGCAGGACCGGCAGCGGGGAGCCCCTGTGCCACACCAAGAACGGCAGCTTGCCCTGGGCCGATGGAACCCCCTGCAAAGCCGAGGGGCTGTGCTGGGACGGGCACTGTGTGCAGCAGGACGCCCTGAAACCTCAGGTAACGGGGGCGCTGGGGAATGGCGGGAATGCTCTGGGAGGGAGCAGCTGGGGCTGGACAGGCTCAGAGATGGATTTAGCAGCTTCTCCCGGCCTCTTGCAGCCAGCGGTGAACGGCAGCTGGGGCCCGTGGAGCGCCTGGGGCTCCTGCTCCCGGAGCTGTGGGGGAGGCATCCAGTTCTCCCACCGCCACTGCGACAGCCCCAAGCCCCGGCACGGTGGCAGCTACTGTGAGGGCCAGAGAACCAAGTACCAGTCCTGCCACACCGAAGAGTGCCCGCTGGATGGTAAGGACGACAATTCCCAAATGCACGCTCAGCTCCCACTCCTGCTCCTCCAGAACGCATTACAGGGGTTGCTCTGTTCTCCCTTGAATATTTGTATTTGGGGGGGCAACAGCTTCCCGCTGAGGGCTGTGACCTTCTCTGGCTGATGGAGGGTGTGTGGGATCCCTCCTTCACGACATTCCTCCTCTGCTTGCACGCTCAGCACGTGCTCCCACTATCCTTAGCTCACTCCCGCATCTCTGTGATGGCCAAGGACAGCAGATCCTGCCAGCCTCCCACGGATTTTGGGCCATGTTTCACCTTTCCTTTCAGGGAAAAGCTTTCGGGAGCAGCAGTGTGAGAAGTACAACAGCTACAACTTCACGGATCTGGAAGGCAATCGCTTGGAGTGGGTTCCTAAGTATGCGGGAGTGTCCCCTCGAGACCGATGCAAACTCTTCTGCCGAGCCCGAGGGCGGAGCGAATTCAAAGTCTTTGAGGCCAAAGTAAGATCCCTGGTGACGGGAATCACTCCCATTTACCCCGTTTCAGAACTCATCCCCTCATTACTCCTCTGCATCCCCCTTTCCCAGGTGATCGATGGGACGCTGTGTGGCCCAGAGAGCCTCTCCATCTGCGTCCACGGGCAGTGCATCAAGGCTGGCTGTGATCACGTCATTGGGTCCTCCAAGAAGCTGGACAAGTGCGGGGTGTGCGGAGGCAATGGCTCCACTTGCAGGAAAATATCCGGCTCGCTCAACAGATCCAAGTGAGGCGCCAGGGAGAAGGTTCTGCAGGGATGGGCTGTGGGAGAAAGACCAGCATCCTCTCTCAGTCCCCTTTTTCTGTGGCTAAAGTTCTAGGCTAGGAATGTATTAGGATCCAAGCCAGCATCCTCAGCTGGCTGGCACTGCAGGAGCCTGGGCTCCTCCCCAGACTCCGGGGCTTAGGCTCAGTTTATTTTGGGGCAGAATTATACAAGCCAAGTAGAGCTTATTTCCTAAAATAATAACTGGTGTGACGGGCTCAGTACACCACCGTAAATAAATCTGCTGCCCCAACGAGTTTACAAAACACGTTTCACCGCAGTGCGGTGAGTTGGACACTCACTATTCGAGGGCTGACGTGTGATGTAAATATTCAATAACTTTTCCCCGAGCTTGGGGGTGAATTTGAATCCTGGGACAAGGGCACTGAGGCAGCCACTTCCCTCACCCAATATCTCCGTGGCTTTGCCAAAGAGCAGAATTTAAGGCTTTTGTTGGAAAACCCTAACAAAAGCCCAAACGTCCAATTCCATGCAGCGAGGTGACTCACACAGTCAAATTACATTTCCTAAATGCTTTCCTTCCAGGGAACAGCTGAAACAGGGCTTCCACTCTCCTATGAGTTGTTTGTGGTTGACTAAAGGGAGATTAGCGTAGGAGCTACAGCCAAGAAGAGATCCCATTAAGATCAGGGTGAGGGAGGCCAGGGTGACGGAGAGCAGAGTTTGACTCAAAGGCTTTTTTCCAAAATACTCTGAACCTAATTACTGACCGCAGCATCCACCATGGGGATCCATGGAAAGCGATCCTGCTGGCCCCACAGTGTGAGTCACTGTGCTGAGGGCTCGAGTGAAACCTTCCTCGTGCTGTCCCGGGAGCCGTGGTGCTCCAGGGATGGGCCTCGGCTGGCTCTGCAGGGAAATGTTTCCCTGGCATTGGGAATGTCCTCTGTATCCTCCAATGGGATTACGTCTGCATTGTAGTGGTGGCTGCAAAACCCTTCGAAAAGTGAGTTGAGGGTGCAGCAACTCCCTCCTGTTCTGTTGTTGTACATCTATATCTGTGTCTAGGTCTATGTTATCTCCATATTATCTCTGTCAAGAGGTGATGTCATCCTTCAGCATCACCAGTGGCAGGCTTTCAGTCCCAAACACTTCACCATTTCCAAACATAAGGAGCGAGGGGAATTTCCCACCTAGGCTGGCAATCACAGGGCTGTTCATTTGAGTGCATCGCTCATTTTCATATGAAATTCAGTGAAATCTTCCAGCTGAGCTCATACCTAGAACATCTGCAATATTTCCAGCTCTTGAGTGCTTGGGGTTACAGAGCGATGGCTTCAGAGCCAGGATCCCAAGCGCTCTACTCTACACGGGTGTGCTCTTAGTAAGCCTTGAACAATAACCGTGTCCCTTTGCCCTGTGCAGATACGGCTACAATGACATTGTCACCATCCCCGCCGGAGCCACCAACATCGACATCAAACAGCGCAGCCACCGAGGGGTCCGTCACGATGGGAATTACCTGGCCCTGAAGACCCTGGAGGGCAAGTACCTGCTGAACGGAGACTTTGCCATCTCAGCCATGGAGCAGGACATCCTCCTTAAGGGGACCATCCTGAAATACAGCGGCTCCATGACGACTCTGGAGAGGCTGCAGAGCTTCCGACAGCTCCCAGAGCCCCTGACCGTCCAGCTGCTGACGATTGCCAGCGAGGTCTTCCCACCAAAAGTCAAGTACACCTTCTTCATCCCCAAGGACGTCCCTTTCAGCAAGCAGAAGGGCAAAGAGAAGAAATCGGTCAACGTCATCCGACCAATGCTGACCTCCCAGTGGGTCCTGGGTGACTGGTCTGAGTGCTCCAAGACGTGTGGCTCCGGCTGGCAGCGGCGGACGGTGGATTGCCGGGATGTGGAGGGTCAAACCTCCTCCGCCTGCAACAGATCCCTCAAGCCTGAGGACATCAAGCCCTGTGGAGACATGCCGTGCCCTCTCTGGCGCCTGGGTCCCTGGTCCCCCTGCTCCCAAACGTGCGGCGAGGGCGTGCGGACGCGCAACGCCTCTTGCATCGATTATGCCGGTAAAATCACGGCCCCGGAGAAATGCAGCTCGCCAGGGCCACCGCTGGCCACCACGGCCTGCGTGCTGCGTCAGTGCTGAGCCGTGCCGGGGTGCTCGGAGTCAAGGGTGCCACGGGCTTCCACCACCCTGGGGCAGGACAGCGAGGGTGCTGTGGGCTTGCTTGCCAGACAGATTACCACTCCCCAGTGGTTCATCCCCACCGCATCGATGTCTACCTCAGAGGGGAGAATAACGGCGGCAAAACAGGGAGGAATCACTTCTTTTCCTTTCTTTCTTCCTTTTCTTTCTGGCTGGCTGCTCGCAGGCAAGTTGTAACTTAAAGGGAAAAATAAGCATATCAGTAGGATGTTTCCAAAGAGCTGTCATTGAGTGTGGTTGCAGGTTCCTGTTGTAAGGTTTGCTGGGGTTTGGCACTGGAGAAAATGTGGAACCTGGTTTTGCCATCGCCCCATCCCAGCTGCAGGTCAAGGAGGTACAGGGTGGGTGTCTTTGCTGATAAAACTGGGATCTCTTCACAACAGGCATGGAATGGGCTGCCATCCCCTCCCTGCAGTAGCGTGGGTGTCCTTGAGCATGAGGAGTGTTTTATCAGCTGTGGGTTTAACTTGGGAGATGAATTGCTCATGTGGATGGGAGAAGGAATAAGCTGAGGGACAGATCCTTGCATGAATTAGGCAGGAGGACAGCTGAGAGGTGGTCCTGGTGGTTTCTGCTGAATTTATGATCTACAAGGTGACAAATCTCTATCTCCAAACACCCCCAGCACCTGCAGTTACTCCTAGAGCTGTTACCCCACACCTCTGTTTCCCCAAGCTATAAAACCAAGGCTTAATTACACCTGATCTGTCTTACAGGGCCACTGAGAGGATTAATGAATTCCCAATTCTGCAGTGCTCTGACTGTGAAATGCTTATTGTGATGCCCTCTGGAGCAGGCACTCTGGTGTGCCAGCATTTCCTTTCCCATCCTTGGCTTTCAGTCCCCTGTGCACTCATTTTTTCAGCTCTGCTCTTATTTTGGAGATAATTCACTAGCCTGGTTTGCAGCAGGGATGAGCCCACCATCTGCAGATCGTGCCAGAGGTGACCAGTGCTGCTCTTCACCTCTGCTTTCCTGGGGTATGTGAAGATGCTCAGATCTGGTGCCAGCTCCAGCCTCGCTTGAGCAATTCTCAGTCCAAAATCGAGTGTGGCAAGGCTGGAGCTGCTCTTTCCCAGTGGGAAGCAGCCACATCCCTCTCGCCAGCCCAGCTGCTGCCTGGCCCCAGCACAGATGGCTGTTCAGACCCTGAACTTTGCCCTTTCCGAAGCAATCGCTGGCCGTGTGCTGGCAGCAGCCAGTGCCTAGGGAGCGGGGATGGAATTTGGAAAGATTTTGCTATTGCTGGATGAGCAATTCAGTATCTCCAGGCTCCTCTCTCATACCCTGCCTTGGCTTCCTTTCTGGCAGCAAAACATTGAATTTCCAGTGGGATCTGCCTTTTTCTCATAGGAAGGGGAGGAGGGCTGGAATTTTTGATGTTTCAGATTCCCCATTCACATTTATGGAGCGAATCCTTTTCCTTGTCCCTTTTGCCTGAGCGAGCCAAGCTTGTGTGAGACACTTTCCTCGCTGTCCAGACAGGTTTGGAGTGGGATGGTGGGATGAGCTGCTCCCTTGAAGACAGAAATCCTACAATTTACCTGAAAACATGAAATATTCCTGTTTTATCTCCCATATGTGATTTCTATCAAAACCGCGGGAGCTACAGCCCAGGACTGAGGGTATTGAGGGCTTGGCTCCTTTATTTTTTTTAGGAAAGGAAAAAAACCCAAAGGCCAGCTGCAGAGTTTGGATGCAGAGCTGCTTGGGCTGTGGTACAGACCTACCTTAGGGCAATGTTCTGCATCTGCTAATTAATCTCCAGGAATTTCAGTTCTAACAAATAGCTGGATGCTAAAGTCATGTAGCCTTGCAGGGTTATTTTCTTTTTCCCCTCTGAGTCTGCAAGGGTTTTAACTCAAAGCCAGCATGTGTTTCCTCTCCAGTGTCACCACCAGCATTTAGGACGGGTCAGGAATATCAGTCTGAGACAGTGCCAAGGAAAACTGTCTGTATTTATCACACAGGAGTCGTGCACGCCAAGGGGCTTCTCCAGTTTTTTTATAATCACTGCACAGCTGCTTAGCTGGAGCTTCCTAGATGTAAAAACTCCTTGTTGAGAGCAAATCCTGCTGCTTTTCCAGCAAGGAGGAAGGTGGGGGTCCCCCTGGGAGGCAGGGGACCGAAGGCAGGGATGCTCTGATGAGGTGTGGGGTCTGGGTGATGCCAAGTGGAATTCCTGCCCCAGGCTTCTGTAAAAACAAGTAGCCTGTACGCTGATTTAAGTCTAAGAGGTTATATATTAGGCTATATGTATGTATATATATATGTTTCCCTTCAGTGAAGGATTGTAGCAATGTACTGAGCCTCTTGTGTTAGGTATTTATTATAAATTTCTCTTTGGTTTTGTACAGTAGCTGTCTGGAAAGGAGAAACAAAAGAAGGAAAAAAGAGATTAAAAAAGACTGTGTTTTAACATGCTGCTCCCACATCCCCTCTCTGAAAGCTGCAGTGAGGTCAGAGAAGGGATGTCTTTGCTCATTGTTTATCCACTCTGGTATCTGACTGGTGTTTCCCTCCTCCCTGGTGTACCAACCAAGCTGTGCAAGCATAACAAATCCAGCCAAAATTAAGCTTTGGAATTCATCTTGAGGAGAAGGGGGGAAAATACAATTTTCTGATTTTTATCCTCTTGTTTGTATTTGTTTTTAATTTTGAAAACAATCTGTTTGTGGCTCTGCCTTTACCCCTTCAATAAAGGATTTCCTGCCTTTTATCTCTTTGCATTTGTCTTTATTTGCACTTTCCTCAGGATTATCTCCATCCCAGAGAGATTTTAAATCTCTCTTTTCCGTATCTTACTGATAATAAATGGTTCATTCAGTTTTAAGAAGCTGAACCGAAATATTACATGAGAGAATAGACAAAATCTATGGAGCCAAAACTATTCTGCAGAAATTTTGAATCAACTCTGTTTTGCAGATGCCTTATGAGCACCTACCTCCTCTCTATACACATACAGGATATCTAGCTAAATAAATTATATACAGATATTATTCTAGAATTATATGGTTCTATGACTATATATATTATATATCATATAATTCATAATATTATTATAATATAATAATATAATAGTAATATTATATAAGAAATATATATCATAATAGATAAATAATAGATATATAATAGATAAAATGATATATATTATACCTATGTATCATATATATATTATATGCATAATATACATATTATACACATAGTATCACAGAAACCTCTTAATTTTATTATCTATCTATACATCATATACTGGATATATACATAATATGTATGTTATCATGTATTCTATAGGAATATTATATACATTATCACGTTATTCTATAGGAATAGAATCCTATTATTCTATGGTAATATATTCATATACATTATATGTCATATATATTATATATGCATAATATATACATATACACATATACTGTCATAGAATTCTGTAACTATTATGTAATATATAATAAGGAATTACAATATTGTATATAATGTATCTATAGATACATAATGTGTATTATATATACATAATCTATATTATGTACACATAACATAGACATAATACAGACACAGTATATCTATATATACACACAGAATATAAATCTGTTCATCCATATAGGTAACTCTGCTGTTTGCTAGGAGGACAGACAGCCTAAACAGGACTTAACCAGAGGGGATTCTGCCTCCTTCACTGAACTGTGTAATAACCACAGGCAGTGGGAATTTGGCCCTGTCTCTCTGGATGTGGTGCAGTTCTCTGAAACACAGGAGGGCTAAATTTGGTACACGGCAATGGGATTTTGGAGCCATCTCATTGGAATGGGCATGGGCTCATTACAGGGGAATCTGGATACCTGCCAGCTGTCCTGGGTGAAAGCACACCCTGAGGTTGAACAGCAGCTCTGGTTTATTTTCTATACATTATTATGTTCTATATAATATTCACTGTTACTATTATTTATAGTATAACCATTATATTATTGTGGCACATTATTATAATATACAATACACATATATAACTTTATTAGTATAACATTGTATTATATTATTACTGTCTCTATATTGGGGATTTCCACCCACTGATGCAGAGAGAAAATGCTCCTGCAGAGGCTGCCTGTGCTCACCCTGCCACGGGTTAAGCTGCCATGGGACGTGTCCCCACGTTAATGGGCACAGCCACTCCTGCCACCCTATTTATAACCAGGTGTGACATTCATTCCAGATGACTTCCCTTGGCACACGGACAGGTCCTGGCTTTCAGCTCATTAAGCCTGCCCTGGCTTTTCCCCCACATTCTTACTTCCTTGTTTTGTTGCCATTGCTGGGTTTGAATTGAATAATTAGGATTTCAAACAATGCCAAATGCTTTGGGATATTACCAGGTAGGGAAAAAGCCCTTAATTAATGACAGCAGTGTAACCATCATCATTTAACTTAAAAAAAACAAACCAGTGGGATAAGAAAATAAACTCAGTGGTCAGAAATGAACCTTATGGGAACATTTCTTACACTGGTACCACAATGGTGCCATAGAGACAACGGGGTGCAGCAGGCAGAAACGTATCTCTGCAGTCCCATCAGGAGAAATTATTGGGGTCAACCCATGGCTGAACCTCCCCAGCCTGTGCTGCACAGAATGCTGCTCCCCAGTCAGGGTAATTATATTTTACAGGCATATTTCCCCTTAAAAGGCACTTTCAAAGGATGCCACAGGCTTCTCCCCCAGGCATGAACATTACCAGGTATGTGTTGAAAAGGTGGTTTGCTCCTTGATCCCAAGAGCTCGTCCCTCCAAGGACTGGGCTCTCCTGATCTCCAAGCCCAGCTATTGCTGGAGAGTTGCTCCCCCTTGTCCTTGTGCTAAAACTGTTCTTTATTTCAATGGTTTTCCTCTCTCCTGGCTTCATCCCTCCCTCCCCATGTGTTTGTGGACAGGAGTCATACCTCTTCCAGCCTTATTTTGCTAAACTCTGCACGGCTCACCTCATAAAACACTCTCCTCAGCTCTGGGCTGAATTCATTATCCCTGGACAGAAGGGACCACAGTGTCCCAGCAGGGTCACACCAGCAGCTGGTGCTTCAGCCACAAATCCATCCTTATTCTTGATGGAAACATCCTTCCTGCGGTGTCCGAGAACCATCCTGTCCCTTTTCTGTTGTTATCCTCTGCTCAGCTCATCCTTCTTGCTCTTACAACCCCTCTACTCTGCTAGGTCCCTCTTTCTCCATACAGATACAGGATAAATCCATCCTCAGGTGCCCAAGCAACTGGTCTGCTCCTTTGGCAATGGCATTTCCGAGGGGCTGTTGCAATTCAGAGCATTTCAGAAAACAGGTTTCTCTCCTGAATTCCTGCTTCAACCTCTCCTGCCAACTAGAATGCTTTAACCCTCACGACTACACTCACTGAGGACCAGGCAAAGCATTTCCAGGTCTGGGGAGGACATAAACCCCAAATATTCCCCATGTCAGGAGCAAATCAGGGGTTTCCAAAGAGAGGAGTCAGCAGGATTGAGTTAAAGCAGATCAACTGAGCCCTGGAGACCACAACACGCAGGAGGATGGAGAGGAAACGGCTCCTGCACTCCGGTGGTAAATTCAGGAGCAGGCAACAAGTCCTTGAGCGTGGGAGCAAAGATGTTTTCCCTCAGGAGCTGCTGGGTCAGGGAGCTGAGAGGAAGGCTGTGCAGAGAAGGTGTCACTTGCTTTGGTTGTTAATGGATGAATCCTGCTAGGAGCAGGCTCCAGCAAGTGCAGCGTCTGCTCCGAGAGCTGCTGAAGCACAGGAAAACACATCCCACAGGCTGCAAAAAGAGGGTAAACCAGCTTCCAGCCAGAAATTGCACCTTCTGGGTGCTTGAATGGGGTAAGCAAGGGAGAGATTCAAGGATTAAAAAAAGGGGCAGGTCCCAGGGATGGATGGGAGATACACCTGGGTGTTTTCTGAATGCATGGGAAACTGGGATTTCTGTTTAGGCAGACAAAGGGGTCTTTAAGGGGATGGCACAGCCTCGTTACTTCCCTCATGCTGCAGACAGGAATCCCATTGAAAGCTTTCTCCTGTTTTACACCCATCAAATTCCAGGAGGTTCAGCCCAGGAACTCCTGAGATCCCTCTATGTCCCTATGAACGAGCAGCAGATGCACAGACCAGTTTTATCACTGAATTACTCAGGGTTTATGTTGGTGTTGCTCCATCTATGCCCACAAATCAATCCCAGAATATTGTAAAATGCACATAAGAGCAAACCCCATCACTGGGCAAATACCAGGAGTCAGGATTTGGCATTTCAGTGCCTCTCACTAAAAAACTGCAACTCCATGGAAAAAGCAGAGTAATGAAGGACAACACTTAGGAAACCTGAGCAGGTGTGAATCAATACAGCTCCTTCTCTGGTTTACTCCACCAAATGACATGGCTCTGGGAATCACTGGAGAATCTCTCCAGCTACTGAGGTCTCATAAAATGTTGTGAATAAAACAGCCCCTTCTGACGCAGGGAGAAGAAACTGAGGTCAGAGCCAGGCTGTGTGCCCCTCAGCAGTGATGATGTGTAGCGTGCTCTGTATCCCAAACCTGCCAGCTCCTGCACACAGGAATGAGTAGTTAATTACTGAATTAATTCTTTAAAAAGAAAGTCAAGCGAAAGTCAAGTTTCTTTCTTCAAAAAGAAAGTCAAAACTTCTTTATTTTGAGGTTTTATGGCTTATTTCCAGGTAGCACAGAGCAGGTTTAAAGTCTGTTGGTTCAATGCTTCACTTGGAGGATGTTCATTTCTGAAGCACAGTGAGGACACAGACCACGCTCAATTTTACTGCCTTCCTGCCACGAATTTGTGTCATTTAGACCCGTTTTCCCTCCTGTGCAAAGCCCATGACCTGCTAGAGCAAGTTCCAAGCTGGATACGAGCATGTGTGACAACCCATAGCACTGAGTGTCTCTGCTGTTCTCACCTGACACTTTATTCACGAAATCGTTATAAATCAGCATTTTAAAACAATTTTAAAGTAGTAACAACACATCTAGGAAGTCAGCAAGAAAAGACACATCAGATTCTCCATCTACAGGAAACAGCACTGGCTCTTGGTTGACTAAAACCACTCATTCTACAATTTCACCACCAAACAGGCACCGATCGAGACTTTTCAGAGCTTTTTGAAGGTAACGGATGGCAGCGTGAGGTTTTTTATGTAATCCTCTGTGATTCAGGAGTTACCATGGATAGCCAGGAGCAGATTTCCTTGAAAATTATGTCCCATTAAAGTGGAAACAACACCTGCACACGTGTAATCCGCTGAAATTGGCACTATTTTACTCCTGCTTTACACAGGAGCAGATTGCAATGGGAGGCTGGATGTTGTCAGCATTGCAAGAGAGATCATTGCAAATATAAAACCAGTATAAAAGGAAGTGAGATGAGAATTAGCAGAAATTAGAATTAGCAGGAAGTGAAATGAGCAGAGTCCAACTCTCTGCTCTGGTTCTCCCCCCAGTTTTGCAAGGAAGCATCTAAAAGGATCCCCGAGTTTTCACAACAGCACAGGGGGGGGTTGGCCTCTTTTCTTTTTGCTGATGGAGCAGCGTGGCTTTTCCAGGGACGGGTCTTAAATTTTTTACTGCTGATTAGCACTTTTGGACTGTGGCCCTTCAATCTGTTTCCTGCTCCGACTTACCGAGTGCTCATCACCAAAGACAACAAACCCAAACCAACAAAAAAACCATGCCATAAAACAATCCACGGAGGAAAGGGTTGCGTTAATCCTGTTGGATTAAGCTGTGTTTACCCGAATTAGTGCAGATTTGGACCACATTATCGGGGTGGATTAATTAAGAGACTCGTTAGCTCTAAAATTGATTGGGATTGGTTGCAAACTGGTGGGTGCTTTGTGAGGTTTTGGGGCCTGGTGCACCTGGTACCCCACGTTTGGGGGGGCAGAATGGCATACGTGACATCCCGCGGCCGGAGGATGCAGGAGCAGAGCATCCCACTCCACCGGAGCACCACGTGCTGGGGTGGAGGGGAACGCGAGCACTGCAGCATCCCGGTCCCCGGGGGATGCACGACTGGAGCATCCCGGTCCACCGGGGCAGCCCGTGCCCGGGGGGATGGGATGCGCAGCCGAGGGGATGCACTCCCCGCTGGCCGCATGTCCCGGAGCCCCTCACTCCCCGGTGCCTCGCTCCGGGTGGGGAACGGGGGCACTACGACCCAGTTCTCTCCCCGGGTCCCGCTCTCTCCGTCCCCTCTCTGGCGGGGTGCACCAGGAGCCTGCTCAGCGCCCCTCGGGCGGCACTCGGGCCCCGTTACCCCATCGGGGGGCACTAGGGCCCCGTTTTCCCCCTGCTGGGGGACACTGACCCCCGTTACCCCCCGCTGGGCTTCACTAGCACCGCGCCACCCGCCCGTCGGGGCGCGGTGGGACGCCGTCTCCCCCGCGTTGGCTGCAGCAGGACCGCTTTCCCCCCGGCTCCCCGGAGCCCGGCGCGGCCCCTCCGCGGGGTGCCGGCTCCGCGCGGCGCCGCC